>VMDR010003284.1:0-74466 GCA_007922815.1 Macrotus californicus
TTTTTTTTCAAGTTTTGTCATCTATTTATTTAAATACTTGTCAGTTTGAAAACATTTATATATTACTTTATTACCTTAGATGGTGAGGTTTGGTAGTTACAATCCCTAAGTCATATATGAGGAAAATTCCTGATTTTACCGGATTACCAAAGTCAGCTCTTTAATCAGATGAAAAATTGTTCAGCTCTCCAGTTACTTTTACACTATGTATACTCCCCATTCTTCACTATGGGTATGTGGTCTTGGTTCATATTTGATCCTGGATCTTTGCTAAAGCAATTTGAAATGAACCAGAACAGATAATTTCCCAAAGTTTGTAGAAAGTTTAACTTACATTTCCTTCCCCTCTTCCTTCCTTCCTTCCTTCCTTCCTTCCTTCCTTCCTTCCTTCCTTCCTTCCTTCCTTCCTTCCTTCCTTCCATCTTTCTATCTATCTTTCTTCCTTTCTTCATGGGCTTCTCTGAAGATTGATTCTGTTTTGGATTTTGGATTTGGAGAAAAAGCAAGGAGGAACAAAATAAAAAGATTATGGAATTGGGTCCCAAAATAAGAAAGGTAAAGGTGTTCTTATTGAAAGCTTTGCCTCCTTAAAATAGTAGAGTTTTCCAAGCACAGTTATTGATTTTGTTTTTATGAGCCCTAAGCTTAGCTAGTTTGTAAAATCTGCAGAAGTAAGTTTTAAAGAATGTATTAGGAAGATACTGAATTAACACTACATTTCCATAACAAGGCAGAGACAAGAATAGAAATCAAAGATTGGGTGTGGGAGGAATAAAGATGGGGGCTGTGAGGGAAGTGAGTTATAACATTTTTGTTTGAGGCTTTGCTAGAAAGTGGGAAGAAAAAAAACATATTAAAATGATGATAATTGTATATTAGGTTTTTGGAAGCTCAGCAAACATGTATGTCTAAGGTAAGATTGAATGAACATTTAGACTTTGAAGTGTTTATCTAAGTGTTGAAATCCATGAAGCTTTCTAAGGTAAACCTAAGAATTCATACCAGATATGGTGCCTATACAGTCTGAATTGATTAGCATAGTTTTGATTTCATATATATTTGCTGAATGTAACGAATTACATTTAATGTATATAGATTCATAATTGATGTTACCTATTAATATATTTATTTAAAATATTTTTGTCCAATTATGTACACATAGACCAGGTGACTACTGGAAGAACAAAAAAGTAGGCGAAATTACATTGCAAAGATTATTCAAGTCTACTTGACACCAGAGGCAGGATTCAGGAAGGGAAAGGATTAATGTTGGAGCAACTGCTTTGTATCATACATATAGTAGGCCTTTTATACACATATCATCTTTTTTTATCCTCACCTGAGGACATTTTTGCATTGCTTTTAGAGGAACAGGAAGGGAGAGAAAGAAATATCGATGTAAGAGTGAAGCGTCATTTGGTGCCTCCCACACACGCTGGGACTGGCATTGGCTCCTGGACTGGAGATCGAATCCACAACCTAGGTTTATGCCCTGACCATTTTTTATATATCTGTTGGCCATCCATGTGACCCATATGTCTCCTTTGGAAAAATGCCTATTTTAGGTCCTCTGTCCATTTTTTAATTGCATTGTTTGCTTTTGGATGTTGAGTTGTATGACTTCTTTATATATTTTGGATATTAACCCCTTAACAGATATATCATTGCAAAACTTCTCCCATTCAGTAGGTTTTTGTTGTTGTTGATGGTTTATTTGGCTCTGCAAAAACTTTTTAGTTTGCTGTCATCCAATTTTTTCATTTTCACTTTTGTTGCCCTTGCCTGAGACAAAAGCTAAATTATGAAATGACTTGCAGAATATAATAAAATTAGTGGGTATAACAGGACTAATATTTTTATAAGCTCTTGCATGCTATTAATTGAGAAAAATACATATTTTTAAATTCGTAAAATAGAGATAATAATGACTACCTTCAAATGTCATTTTGAAGATTAGAAGAAAAAAATGTCTCACAGAGAAAAGCTCATAAAATCTCCAGAAGAAAGAGAGTCCATCCAAAAAATTCAGACTTTCATATGTCATACAGGCCAACAGACACAAGAAAAAACAGATCCTTGTTACTTATTTTCACATCGTTATACATCCCTGACAATCACAAGCTGAGGTCACCAAAGACCCAGCTAACTTGATTAATTTTGTTTTG
Source organism: Macrotus californicus (assembly GCA_007922815.1). Taxonomy (NCBI): domain Eukaryota; kingdom Metazoa; phylum Chordata; class Mammalia; order Chiroptera; family Phyllostomidae; genus Macrotus; species Macrotus californicus. The sequence goes on from VMDR010003284.1 coordinate 2,166, forward strand.
TTTGTTTGCTTTGTGTGCAGAGAGAATGCTACTCTGAAGTTCCTGCTCCTCATGAGGTAGCTTAAAGCGACTGTGGTAGATGAAGCTGCATCAGCAGTCTGTGAGTACCTACTGTTTCTCTGGAAAGAAACACTTGCTTTGTTGAATTGTGCCTTTGAACCTTGCAAGATCTCTGTTCAAGTCCCAGCTCCTTCTCTTGAGATTGGGCCTATAGGTGGCAGCAACCGTTAGCTATTGAGCTGGGGTGACATATGCCAGAAGTTTTCTTGAAATACTTTGGATACTTTAAATATTCTTGGACACTCGAAAATAAAATTTTCTCCAGATAAGAAAGTGAAAGATCAAACTTGTAATCTGACTGTTGAATGATTCATATTCTGGAGTCAATGTCACGTAGATTTCAAAAGGGTAGAGTGGTTAAAACGTTCTATGTTTTAGAAGTTTAAGGTGTGATGGTGATGACTGGGTTTCCTCTTAAAAATTTGCGACTGCCGTGCTCAGATCGGATATCCTTTGCTCTCCACTGTTTTGTGTAAAATGGGTTGTTGCAGCTAGATTATTCCCCCATCGGTTCAATAAAAGGTGAGATTTTAGTTCATGTACCACCTGGGTTTCACAATGAATGTGCCACAGAAACATTGAATACAATTTGAGATTTTGCAAATCAAACAATGCTTACACGCATAAAGCAGCTTATACTTGTAAGGGTAACAGGCAGGGAAAATCTTATTGCAGTTTAAATTATTTTGAAGTAACTTTTTTTTTTTTTTAGAATACAGTTCATTTGTTTTCCTAGATGACAGACCTGTATTCGTCGAAGAATCAATTAGGTTCTGGGAGAGCTGAGGCAATATGGACTTTAGCTGTAGTTCTCTGTAGGTGATTGCTAAACTACTTTTTGGCATGACTAATCTGATCACATCAATTATCTTCATGATTTCTATAACTAGAGTGGCAGTCTGTTGGGGAGACAGTGGATTGCATCAGCTACGTTTCCATCAACTGGACCTAGCTTTTATGTTTCCTCATTCTGTAGACAACTTAAAGTGGTGCTCTACTCCACCCATGAGACCTCAATGAACTCCTTAAAATATCGTGTAGAATAGAAGACTTACAGCTTCAAATACAGGCTTTTGGCCACTCAGCACAAACAAGTTTATTTGATTTAATAATTTTCAAAGAGGACTTTTTTCGATGTGCATTATTTAGTTGGGCTGTTTCTGTTGTGGAAAGAAAATGCCCACTATCCCTTTACTACACTGACCCAATTTGAAGAAAGAAAAAAAGTAGCATCACTTTTGGAACAAAAGTTTCAGTGCATGCCAACAGCAAGACTCACTGAATCAAAACAGATGGTCAAAACATAGTTTGGAATAGATGCGTTTATACTATAGATGTCTGTTAAAGAACTTTAGAAAAGTGAAGGATAGCCTTTTGTGTTACAACCCTGGTAATATTCATAAATTTTGATTTTGAAATTAGATGGTTGAAATTGAAATTGAGTGTGAACAACTGGACATTGTTTATACTGGAGCTTACCTTGGGTAAAAATCACAGGGTGGATGTTCTTTTATGGAGATTAGTCTGTGATTGATCTGTTAGGTTTTCTGATTTTTTCTTTTAGTGTGCTATATGAAAGGGATAGATTACAGAAAAGATACACTAACACTGACCTATAAAAGCAAATATTTTACATAATAAAATCAGCTACAACCTGTCTATAACACTGGGCAAAAGTTATTAGGTACCTCAAAAGAATGTGTTGGAAAACAAAGCATCACATACCTCTTAGGGCACTGCAGAAGGAAGAGTCCAATGCCAGGCAGAGGTACAGAAATGAAAGAAAGTGCTTCAAACAGATGGGTATTTTTACAGAGAACTTCCTTGTCCTTGCACTCGAAAATACAGTGTTCTTTATTCAATCCTTTAATCTTTATCTTTAAAGATAAGGATTTGTCCCAATGATTATTTTATTATTGCTCCAGAGTTTATACAAAATATAATGAGTCACAGCATATGTATTTTTAAAAGGATACTGCCGTTCTACATTTTGAATTCATGTTTTGTTATAAAATAAATATTAAAGAGGTAATACTTCACCTATCTCCTTGTACAAAACAATATTTAGGTGGATTAGTACTTAATAACCATTTGAATTCTAGATCCATTCTCTCCTTTGTAACTCAGGCTTACATCTCTGGACTTGGTCCTCGTCATAAATCCTCTGTACTCAGTGTGCACTTTTGATGCTATTCTCCTTTGACTTGAGTTGGGTGAACGGCAAGCACATGGCCCTGAAGAAAATGTCCTAGGATATTCTAGAAACAAATTATTTCTCTCAGAAAACTATGATTTTGGAGGAAAAAAATATGGAAGTGCCTCCAGGACAGCCAAACCCCACTCCCCAAACTAACTTTCTTCTCTGTAATATTTTCTAAATTCCACATTTTAAAATGCCTTCTTCCCCAACACCCACACCCACACACACACACACACACACCATCAAAATAAGCTGTGATTAATAGTACTATGTCACCTAAAAGGTGTCTTTTCACCATAGATCAGATTAATCATAAACCTTCGGATTTATTAAGTGTAAATGATTAGAGAAAAATAGCCAGGATAATTCACTGAGGCTGCTCTTTGCCGTCTCAGTGTGGTTGTGTTGAATGTGTAGTGAAATAGTAAAGCTCTCTAGAATATAACCCCTGTGATGGCAGGGTTATCACCTATTTTGTTCTTTGCAGTTTTGCCAACACCTGAACAGAGCTTAGCAGCTACTAGTTGCTCAATAAATGCTTGTGGAATGAGTGAGAATCATTAAGAACATTACTGGAACAAATCAAAGTGTTTTATTGTGATACAATTCTTGCCTTCTCAAGTTTAGAACTAAACTCTGTCTCTAACTGAGTTCCTTAATTTCCCAGGGATCTGCTCTATCTCTATTCACTCACCAGTACTTTAGCACTGTGACTGGGTTAGCTGCCATTTGCTCTTCCACATGCAACAAACCTACCTCTAGCCCGAGAAGGAATACTTTCATAGTTTCCTCACTCTTGAGTGCTCTAAGTCAGCACTGCGAGTTTTGGCTGTCTACTTGAACAGTTGATAATAGTCCTTTGAAGTAGAGCTTTGAACAAGAGATAAGACATAGTAATCTAACCATAGCCTACGCTGATAGTCCACAGGACCATCTTGCTATTCAAGCCATCGAAGACTTTTAATCTCACTCAAAATTATATAGACTGTATCTTCTAATTCTCAATTTATCTCTCTTCCTCTCCCTCCCTTTAGTACCCCTTGATGTTTCTTAAGTTTTGTCCACAGGATATACATATAAACGAGAGTGGCCTTTGGTATCAATCCTCCTCATGGGCAGCATGACCTGGAATGAAATAAAGGCAGAGTGTGAATATATGTACCTTTCTTTCTGATTAAACAGTCTCAAACAAGAATCTTACAACAGAAGTGTTCTTTTTAAAAAGTGTTCATAGCAAATATTGAGAGTGGGTGGGACATTTGACAAAAGACACAGTTTTTGGTCCTAAGACTGATACTGTGCTACCTACTGATTCAACCTTCACCCAGGAGGCAATGGTTCTGGTGCCACTGAGAGTCTGCTCTTCCATTCCTACGCTTTAAAGAGTCTTGAGACCAACTTGCAGAAATGGGCTGAAAAGGCACGGGAATTTAACAAGTTTAAATTACCGGCAAAACCCTCCCTCCACTCTCCCTTCGTTTGGTCCTCACATTGTCCAAGAGAAAACTAGTCAAAGAGCTCATTTAGAAACGTTTGCATTCTGCTGAGACTGGTTCAAACATTTTCCCCAAACTTCATTCTAGACCAATCTGGTTTTCCTGCCAAGAAACTTACTCTCACTGCTACTCTGTTTCCTGGGATTTGGGCATTAGCTATTGATCGCTTTCTGCGGTTTTCTCTCTGTTTTTGTCTCCGTGTTAAGCTTATTCACCTTAATAAATCTATCTTCCTCACTGAAACTCCTGGGTTCACAGTGTTTAAAAGCAGAGCCAGAGGGAAAGGCAGAGGCTTGGGACGCTCCCAGGGGCTCCCTCCAGCTGGCCCCCTCCCGCCAGCAGGTTCCGAAGTCAGACAATGTATTGTCATGCGGATTACACTGATTACCTCCGAGTCAGTTAGGTAACAGGAGCCCTTTCAATGGTGTCCTAGGATTCCGTCAGGTTGACTGTACAAACACTGGTTTTTGGGATCCCCTCCAGCATTCCTTAATGTAATCCAGGCACGTTATTGCAGGTTTTATTTGAGAAGGGGCTACTTACTTGTCACTTAGAATATTTTCAGTTTTAAGTCAAAACCTTCTTAGCAAAAAAAAAAAAAAAAAGCAAAAGAAACCAGAGAATATGGTGTAAAGTGGAAGTGGTTTGGGGGGAGGCAGCAAAGAAAAGAACAAAATGTGCCAGTGTATCCAGTGGCAGACTTACCTCAAGTGCACGGGTGCTATGGGGAGTGGGGTTTCTGTTTTGTTTTACGTAGGAACTTGTAATGATTTTGTGCTGTTTAAGGTTTTGCCTTTCCAAGGAGCTACAAAGATACAGTGGATTCAAAGGCAGGGAAGTGCAGGCAACAGTGTGCTGTTAGCCGGGTTAGGATATGTGCTTCTGGGTTCCACTCCTCTGCGGGAGGGAGGGATGCAGCCTACTGGTGCGTCGATACCCAGTTCACCACCTTCTGGGGTTGGACAGGGTGCTACCATGGCAGGCGAATGCCTGGGTGCTGGGGCAGAGGCAGCGGCTCCAGATGAGTCAGACTGTTATTGCTGATGGAAAGACAAGACTCGGCAGCTCCTTGGAGGTGCTCGGAACTTGGCGTGAAGGTAGAAGGAGATGAGGTTTAAACCACCAACCATTAGGCAGTGTCTTCTAAGTAAATATAAATTGGTACGTTTGGGTAGAATTTTTCTGTGTGGAATCTCTTTAGATCCTAACTATCGGTCAACACTTCTGCTAACCTGCCACAGAGGAGAGATGGGGCACAGAGAGCATCCCAGGGGACATTCTGTAGATTCTAATGAAGGACCTTTCCCAGACTGACCCTTTCTCCTCGTCAGTTCTCCAGCCATTTGAGTCTCACTCTGCAGTGCCGTAAAGATACGTAGCCCTAGGGTGCCCTTTCAGTGACAGACTGTAGATGTAGCAAAGCCCACAGTCACACCTCTAGGCTGAGTTGAAAGGGAACACAGGCTTCGTGGGTGGGACTCCACTATGGACTTTTTATTTACGATTTCTGGAATCTTTCATAATAATATATCTCCTTACCCTACCCAATCACATACATGCAGAACACACATTCACTAATGTGTTTGCAAACAGCACTGAATATTCTGAATTTGTTATTTTTTATCAGACAATACTTGGTAGGTCAGAGTAGCATGGCCAAAATCAGCCTAGCTAGGGAGGCAATATGGTAAAATGAAAAGCACAGGCAGAATAAATAAAGTGTTCTTTTAAATTTATCTGTCTCTTATGGCCTTGGGGAGTTGATATAAACACTCTACAACTGAAGGGTCCCTGATTAGTTTTTTTAAAAAGGCAGCTTTATAAACTTACCCACAGTATTATCTTAACATTTAAAGAGATTGTGTGTGTATGTGTATGTATGTATTTAATAATAGATATTTAATGTATATATTTAATAGGCATTTAACATGTATATTTAATAATATACATTAAAATCTATATATGTATACATTTTTAATGTGTCCATCTAGTCCAGTGCTTAACACATTATTGTAAGCATCCAATAAACAGGATATCAATTTGTCTTTTCATGTAGGTTAAAGGCCTTATAAGAATGGAGGCTTCAAATAAATCAGTTTGTGAATATTTTGAAAACCGGAATACTTTGAAGGATGCATTTCTCCCACTCCGTTTATTTCCTTGGATAGCAATTCTTCTTTGCACTTAACAGTGTCATGAGAATAATACATAGATACTGACTTTGCTTTGTAGGGCTCAGATAGCTCGGTGAATTATTAGCCAACTCCTAAGAGTGTTGAAAAAAATGGAGACAGTGAGACACAAGAATATCTCTACAGCTTTGTTAGTGCAAGTTACATATCCCTGCTTTTAAAACTGTGTCCTTCATCCTGAATTCTAACAACCCTGCGGTGGATAATCCATCTCTAATGCTATTTATTGTGGCTATTTTCATTCCCTAGGAGTCCAGCTTTCTAACAAATGCACTTAAAAATAACACTACTTCCTCAACACTGTCCTCAGGACTCCCTGTCAGTTACGTGCCTTCAACATCCTTGTGTTTCAAATCCCTTCTGGGCTTCTCCCAGCTGTGGGAGCTGTCCCATGAGGCTGCCAACTCCTGCACCCCCTGGAGAAACAGCCTCCTCTCCAGGTCGGATGGGGGTAGACGGTCGGGGGGTGCACAGTTACATTCCCCCCAGACAGAGGCGATGCAGGCCTACACACCCACACCCGTCTATCTTGTCCTCACAAGTAGTTGTTAATTTGTTAATTTTGGTTGTGAAAGTCAGGTTTTAAAAGACAGGAGGTGAGGGCGGGGGGGGGGGGGAAATGCTCTGGTAAAAGACGGCAGAAACGGGAGCAAGAGTGATTGCTATGAGCGGTGAAACATGCACGTGTGCGTGCTCGCGGCGCGCACACACACAAATACACGGACAAAGGATAAATTGAGAAAGAATGCAGCAACCCCTGCTTGGTTAGCAGTCCAGTCAGCCCCGCAGATGAGGAAGTGCTGCTTTGTTTTAAGCTGCAGCCCTGTTTTCTTGTGCATTGTCTTTCAGGGTAAAATCGGGGGAAATTCACCTGTCTGATCAGAGTTAAACTGCTGGCTTTAATGTGACTGCATGGGAACTTGGGTTTATTAATGAATACAACATACCCTCTTTGATTTGAAAGCTTTCACCCTGCTGAAAAGATTCAAAAGGCATCGCTTCCTGCACCAGCGGCAATCCTTTATCCGTCTCAGTGGTTCACCCCTACCCAGCTGCTATATCTCATTAACAAGCATTTGACCACTGCAGCCGGCCTGGGAGTGTTGACACTTGAAAGGCCCAGGCAGGCGTGGGCAGGCCATCAGCTATGGCAACAGGAAACTGCCCCGGAGACAACACTGAGAAAACAGCAGCTGCAAAAGCCAAAGTCAGAGCAGACATAAAGGGTTGCCTCCATCCACGTCAGTCTGGGGTATTGGTGCGTGCCTGTGGGTCTGAATTCACACATCTATTTACTGTTTACTGGGTATCAGCGTTGCTATCAACATGGATCAGGCTCTGGGCTGGTGGACAACTCAGGATGATTTGACTTACAGTGTTCTCAACTCCTTAAGTTGCAAACACCTTATTCTCCTTGTAATGTATGTTCCTGTTTATGCACATAAGGAATGTGCACTAAGAGGCCTTAAACTTGATATACACATTCGCTCTGGTGGAAATCACACGTACAATAAAAACCCTATGGGCCTGAATCCTTACCCATTTTTCATGCTACCACATTATTTTTTTAAAATTAAGTCAACCTGTAAAACTGTCATATAAATACGTAAGATTAGTCTGAGAGTCTTTCGCTTAGGAGTCAAAGTTTTATGTAGAATATTTAAGAATGAAACAGCCGTTGTGACTGTGTAAAGATAGCTCATAAAATTAAGTGGGATATTTCATATATGTGACTATTGATTACAATAATTTTAAATACCTATTTTAATATAATTTACTTACTGTCATTGAACCGTAGGCTATGCAGTGCCGTACCCTTGAACCTACTTCTAAATGTGTTTGTTTTTATGCTCATCAGTGTAACTCAAAGTACAGTACTAATTAGACTAGTATTTCTCCAAATCTTATGTGTCCATGTTCAAGCCTGCAGGAGCATTTTGAGCGGATAGGTAAGTCATAGTTCAAAATCACAGTTTTTCATCCGTAAGAAAAATGACCTTTCCAAAGGAGGACAAAAAGGTCACTCCACATTAGAGGAAGGAAGGAAAGCTAAATGAAAAAAGACACCAATGCGATGTGTTGGGAGGGAAGTTAGTTGCCTGCCGTTCAAAGAGTGGTCAATTGTCTTCCTGCCACCATCAGAACAATAGACTCTTAGTGATTATTACATTGACTTATACTAATGCTTTCATCCTCTTTAATAATTTAGATATACTTACATTTGTCTGTCGCTCATCATACAAAGTACCCCAGTTTAGTCACAGTGTAACTCTGATATGGTTAGTTAGATAAAAAGCATGTGAATTTATTTAAAATTATTGCCAGTTAACTTTTTTTTAGGGGGAGGAGTCAGAAAATGTTTCTTGAGCATGGTGAATTTTCTAACCCTACCATCATTCACCTGTTTTTTGTTTTTTGGGTTTTTTTTTTTTGGTCTTCTACCTTTTATGCCCAGGGGTAGAGAATATACCAACAATCACTTGGAAATTTACATTTTTGGCATCTTCCTGAGGGCCATTAAAATACCAGGGGGAACCCCCAAAAATGGAATTATCTTCTGGAGGCCGGGCCCCTTATAGTATAGGCTTCCCCCACTAGTTGAGGGTTCTAGGGACCCATCTCTATCAGTGCACCACCTGGCATTGTTGTGAGAGACTGCGATCGGGTTCAGTGAATTTTCTCTTTAAGATTCTGTCAACACGTTTGCCCATTGCATGATGGGTGATTATGAGCACACCTGCCCTCACTGCGCTGAGTGCTCAGCAGTTTTTGACCAAAAACAGCATGACCCCATGCCCCATGCTCCCTTTTCACCTGATCTTGACCTGAGTGACTATTTTTTGTTTCCCCCTCATGAAAAAAAGTCCTCAAAGGGATACGTTTTGCTGATGTGGAGGAGGTGAAACAAAAAACAGCAGAAGCACTAAAAACGCATCAAAATCGATCAGTACAAAAACTGTTTCGAGCAGTGGAAAAAAGTCTGGGTAGGTGTAATGCATCAAATGGAGAGCACTTTGAAAGTGATTGAAGTTTAAACACATAAGAATAAATACACAATTTTTTAATCAATAAATTGTGTCTTTTTGTAGGTCCCCCCTCTCCATTTGACTTGAGTTTTCCCATCAGTCATGTTGGGTCACTTTCATGTCTGACAGGCAGGAAGATGGCCAGGCCCTGGAAACAGCTTGGGAGAAACTCCCAGGTCTGCTACCTACCAGCAAGGCAAACCTTGAGTGAGTAACAGACTTGCTGTGTCTCAGACGCTCAGTTTATCAAATAGGGGTATGGTTAATAGTACTTAACTCATAGGTTATTGTAAGGACTAAACAGGTATGTGCACACCCATGTATTTTAAACAGTATTTATCGCATACTAATCACTCAGTAAACGTTAGTTATTTCTATTAACATCAACCCTTTCTCCACCACATCATACTGTACTTATATTGTCATACATGTGTATTGACTTTTTAATTTTATAATAAACTTCCTCCCCTGTCTGCCCTCACTGTAAAATACATGACAGGAAGCTATATGAAATCATGGACATTATCTGTCTTCATGACCATTGATTTCTTTGAGACTAGTATAGCATTGGTTCATACTAATAGCTTGATATATTTGCTGAATGTTGAATTTAATAAGTGAACAAATTCATATAGATCTAGGCTTAGAGGCAAATATAACCAAAGATGAGCTTTAGTAAATTAATCCCATAATGTAAAAATGCCTGAGGTACACAGTTCTAGGGACAGGACAAATACTATTTTAACAAATACCTATATTCTATCTAATAAACATCTATATTATAAAAATGATACCAGTGCTCCGGCAATACCTTGATGATGTTGCCATGTGGATTCAAAGTTTCTGTCTTACTTAACTGTCCTTCTGATCTCATTCAAAGAATAAGCTGTTTATCGAAAGGGCCCCTTGGTTAGTCTTCTCTAATACATAGTATTTTTTAATAAACATTGACATGATTTTTAAAGTGTTGCTTGGAATTTTTTAAGTTGAACTTTTATTTTTGGTAAAAACTATTTTCTGGTAGTAAATTGGAGGATTGGGGGATGCAGAAACCACGGCTCCAAAGTGAGGCTGCATAACATCCAACAAAGATGGATGCGGGTGCGCCATAGTTTAAGATAGTTTCCAGAAATAGCCAAGAACTTTTATAACAACTTCTTTTTGAGCTGCACATTTTGAAATTCCTAGAATTTTTGCACAATTGCCTTTTTTGTTTGTTTCTCCTGCCTGTTCTTTGTTGTTTATACTTTTATTTTGGAGGAAGTGGGGAGCTTGTAATACTGTGTTCTGCCTTGGAGTTTACTTTGGAGACTGATGGACTCAGGTAAAGTAAGTGGAGGTGTCTACAAGTGAGGGAGAAGTGCCTGATACTCTAAGGACCCTATGGATAACGTAGGGCCTTCAGGAGCAATGTAGAAGCTATAACCACATCGAGGCCTGAAGATGCCATAATGAGGTTTGTGTTTGAAAAAAATCAGTCTGGCATCATTATGGTAAAGGCATTTGGAGGTGGCTATAATTGAAAGGAGGTGGAGCCTTCAGAGGCCATTAAGAATATAAGGTTCTGAAAATACAGAATGATGGTAATAGTGGTAAAGATGGAGACGAGAGACCAATACTACTTTTGGGGGAGAGAGTGGAGAAAGAAAGACTTTCTGAGGAATGGTATTATTTCATAGATCCTTAAAGAATGGATAGACTTCAACAGTAAAAACGGAGATGAGGATATTCCAGGCTGATGAAATGGTACAGATGAGGCTATATGGGTACAAGATTATAGACTATTCTCAGACATGGAATGTGACCTGTCTTATAGGTCCAGAATACCAGGTTGATTACTACTGAGAAATGAGGAAAGCTGTATAGAATCATAAAGTTCTGGACTGTTACAGCTGAACAAGATCAACAAATTGAGTTGAAACTATAGTATTAAAGGCCTTGAAAGCCAGGCTAAGGAGTTTAAGTTAATTTAGACACCCTTTGGAATCACTGCTAACTTCTGAGCAGCGGTGAATTTTGTAATAGTCTGGGAGAGAGGAGATTAGGGCTCCAGATGCTTCTACTGGAGGGGAAAATAAAACATGGGTTTGGGACATCCTAACCCAGGAGAACTTATAGGAAATGGCATATGATTCCATAGATGAGATGACTTTATAGTATTGAGCATTATTGGCATTCTTTAACAGAAATGATAATGTCAGAGAGTAACTGGTCTGTCTGAGAAAGAGGGGCAGATGACTTAATTTATTATTTGTTAAGCATACACTTCTGGAAGGACTCTCAAGTAGGCATATATAGCAGTGAAATGGAACTGTCTGTCCAGAGCTTGGAAGAGAGCAAGGGCAAGAGGAGCATTTGGAAGTAGAAGTAGGCATTTACACAGACATGGTATCTTGATGCTGCAGAAATAGAAATTACAGACATTGCTGGAGGAGGAAGGAAAGAAGACAAGATAGAGGGCGAGCATATGATTTATCCTCCAGAACAGGGCACTTTTGAGAGTGAAAGGCGGTGGCATAAATAATTATTGCCAAGACAACAGACTACACCAGGATGTTCCCAAGACAACTGAGAGGTAGGACACCTTAGAGAGAGGCAAGGGCAGACAGAGAAGATCTGGAGTTGGTGATGGACAAGAGGAAACTTGGGAGGGGCTATCGAGAAAGATACTCAAGTAAGGAGGGGTTGCCTATAGGGTCCATTCTCAATAGAAAGACCTGAGTAACCAGGAGGGGTCTACTGATCTAGACGAGGGGCTGTGGGTCCTAACGAAAGCCAAATACTTAAAAGTTCCTACCCACAAAATAGTACCTGCTTTTGAGGGGTTAAACCTAGCTGTTCCTCAACTCTTTGCAATGTAAATTTTCCCATGTTAGAAAATATTTTCTGCTCTGAAACACCGCCAGCCCCCTCTCCAGCCTGTCCCAGCACAGTTTTCTAGCTCCAAGTGGAGTACAGATGAAGGGCTGCCTGTTTCCACTTCATGCTTTGGATTTACAGGTGCAGGCTGTGTAGCTTCTGATTGTAACTGAAATTAGAAGACATTTGAAAAGCTTCCAGCATGTCAAGCACTGTGATTTTGGATAAAATTGGATTTTGCAGTCTGTTGTGCGCCTTTAATATTTCCTGTGCTGAGAAAATCATCATACTAAAGCAAAACAAAACACCTGTGCCACAGGAGATGTCTTCTGAGTTTCGTTGGATAAAATTTGAATTGGGAAGGCAAAATTGCCTTGCAAAGTGTAAATTGTTATATGAATATTAATTCTTGTTATTTTTCCATGATGTAGGGATGCTGCAGTATATATATATATATAGGCAGGCCTGGGGCTTTAGGAGGTGCACTCTTCTATTATATTTGGGTGGTAGCTCTTACCCCAGAGCTGCTTCTCAGAAAGGGGTCAGCTTGACTGTGGAGGAATCCTTTTTGGATGAGGTGGTAAATCTCCTTGACCCAGGATGGTTCTGAAAGGCTACAGGAAATTTCCTTTGAGGCTCCTGGGTGACCGTGCTTCTTGCCACTTGTCCTGGCAGGGTAACAAATCCCACTCACTCAGACAAAACATGTCAAGCAGACAGAAAAATCATTTTCTATTTTTCTCCAGTTCTGTATTACCATAGAGTAAGTTCATCTAATCTTTTTATGCTAGTTTATATCTATTATGAATCTGCTGAAACACATTTGCAAAAGTGATGTCTGTGCTTGAATGTAAAGTGTTTGCACACCGGCCAATGGAGAGTTGTACGTGTAAAAAGGTACATAGTAGTTTATGATGTTCACAGTGTTTCAGACTTGTTGGAAGATGGGTTTGGACTCAATTTTTTAAAAAACTGTTTTGCAACTAATATTCTCCAAGGTATGTAATAACCCATAGAATTCCAAAAAAGCTCTTAGAGTAGATGGAAGCAAGTTACCATTATCCTGTTGGATTTTACATATAATCGCAGATGTTTTGAACTGGGTGAGTCCCTTAAGGCTCCTGTAATCACCTGTCTAGTGAGGAAGTGGAGGCCTAGACAGGACAGAACTAACTCATGCCCACACATTCCTGGTGGCCGAGTCAGACCCAGAACCCAGTCATTAGCGTCCCAGCTCCACGCTTTTCCCACAGCGTGACCAGCATGACAGGTGTCTCCTGATCAGAAAACAAGAGCCCTCGTCTGACACCGCGGTGATGTGTGAGCCAGCTGCAAGGCATATGCTCTGTGTTCCTCAGAGAGAATTTCACAAGTTCAGCTGCCTGTAGACGTAGGGCACATTTTTGGATGCACAGGTCACTCAGAAACGGCAAAGATGGTCTTCAGGGTCACAGACCTGGCTTCAACACCTGCAGTTTGTGCAGGTGACAACTGGATCTTTGATGAAAGGTAGACGTTTATGGGAAAGGAAGAATGTAAATTGTTCACCATATAAACATTTACTTGAATTGTCTTTCCTTAGTGAGGGGAGCATTTTAAGCAGGATCATTAGCTTCTATGGTGGGAATTTCCTTGTAGTCTGATCAGCCTTGTCCTACTCTCTTCGAAATGCTGTGCAGTTTCAGGATAGAGGCAGAACAATGTCGAACATATGCTGCTTCCTTGTTATGGATGTATCCTGTGACCATGTGTTCAAGCCTCAAATGGGAACACACTGTCTGACCAGCCTGAACGTGCCGATGTGGCCTTTGAAAAAGAGTATTTCAAACTATGCTCTCCTGAAAACATCAGTGGATGATCATTTTGCCTATGTGCTAAAGAGATGTTCATCGGAGAAAACTGAATGCACTCCTGTGAGAAGACTTAAAAAAAAGTAGTGGACCCCAATTTTGCTCTTATTCACAAATAAAGATGACATCCACGGTACGTGGAAGAGACCTTTATTGTGAGTGGTACAGTGCTCCTAAGTTAAAGGGTCATGTTAGCCATGACAGTGCAAAAATTTTTAGTGTATAATTTATGTTCCAATTATGCAATTAATTGTAGGCACTAGGGAAGCTCAAGTTCCAGTTGATTAAGGAATGGTATGGGAGAGATGTTAGTAACTCTAACGTGTGAAATAAATGACACAAATTAATCTTGAGCTCTAACATAATTTTTAGACTGATTCTCCCTCTTGGGCTCCCACTGGGTAAACCAAAGTATATTGTCATGATACACACAGAAATATAAGGTCTCCTTTGTCCCTTGGTGCTATGGCTATCTGAGCTTCAGGAAGAAGAGTTTTGATTTGTGACCTCTGGCTGAAGTGCTGTTCTCTATGGCACTAATGCTACACCACTTTACAAAACCCCAAGATGCCCTCCACAGAAGAGATCCTAAAGGCATCTTCCTTGGGATGCGTTTCTAATGGATAATCCCTAACTGCTCTGTGCAACTGAAGCAATGGTATACTCTATTCCATTGCGGGGGTTTGAGGATGACCCAAAGGTTGGTACTTTGGTGTGATAACAATTTTTCTGAGGATTGCTTAGGCACATGGAAATGGACAAGGGCACTTCAGAAATATTACTTTCTGACTCCTGCCTTACTCTGTCCATGATGGCAATCCATTTCTAGAATCCAAGGCCTCCATCTTACCCTTTCTATTTTATACTCTATGAATGCAGGGTCATTAAGAATTTGCCAGAGCAATTTAATGTAATCCAATTAATTCTCAGAAGAGGAGGGAAGCTGTAAGTGAAATCATACTGCTGAAACAAAAATACCCTTTAATCTCACTGAAATGACAATGTGCTCCTTGAATTGAAATGTTTGGTGGTTACAAGATTATTTGGATTCCATGTTATTACCTATTTGTCCTTAAGTGCACTGTGTAACCTCCTCTCACCCCAACCCCCTGATCTATAATCTGGGGAATAACAAGAGCTCTCTCCTAGGACAATCATCAGAATTAAATGAGACAGAATATTTAGTTCAAAGCACATTTTCGTTAGTGCCTGGACTTTGGAGTCTTTGTAATAATGATGGTTGCTACTACAACCACTATAAAATTATCTGCTGTATGTCTATGTAAACCATGGAGAGTGTCATTCATTATTCAAAAAACATCTATTACAAACACATTATGTCAGGGGAAAGACTAAAGAGACAAAAAATGAAAGACACACACATGTATTGTATATACATATATATACCTGTATAATATAAAGATGTATGCATATATACATACTGTATAAAATATATATATTAAATATAAATACCATGCCTGATTCAGAAGGACTGGTGTATCTGATACATCCTTTATTTTTGTCACATGATAAAAGAGGCTTTAGTTATAGGGCATTACTGACACAAAGACATCGACTGGGCCATGGCCAGATGTCACATTTTAAAAATTGAGTCCTGTGATCCAATATTGAGAATTTACATAAGCTCCCAATCAATACAGTCATCATCAGCGCATGGCAGATATTTTGACTTTCTTGCTAGAGCCAAACCAGGGAGGACAATAAGGAGAGTGAACTCTCTGGCTCTGTTGCAGCCGGATCACTGTCATCCAGGGGCCATGTAACAAACAGATGACAGACACGTGGCTTTATTTATAGCAGTCTGCAGGGGAGGGATGCAGTTGACTGCACCATCTCTTCCGCTGTAGTTTGGCTACAGAATTATCTCTGTCAGGTGGAGGGTGCATTAGGCAAACATGGGCTCATTCTGGAATGTAGGCAAATTGATCTCTAAATGGGCGGTACTCGTTCATTAGGCAGTTCAGTGTCACCTGGGTAGTGACAGTTTTACAAGGGGAGGAAATTTAGTACAATCTAAAAAAATGTCTTGGCATAAACGTCACAGTGAATAACTACTACTTTTATTTAAAGATGTATTTTATATTATTCTGCCAAATCAGAACATTGGACTTAAAATTATCCTAATGATTTATACCATTGATACTTCCAACCATGTGTGGGTACTGCCCAACCTGTTTCAACTGCACTGCTCTGACGGGCTTGCACTCAGGCCCTTCACTCTGAAATAAACATTCCCCGAAGCTCTCCAACAGATAGTGCTCAGAGCTTTCCCCTGGGTCCTCTTTTGAATTAAATCAATTAGGAGAAGGCCATATGTTCACCATATGTATGTCAACTTGCCAGGGATTCTTAAAAGGAAAGGAGAAAAACACTGAAAAAAAAATCACAAATCACTTGAAAACACACAAACTGACAAAGAATTAATCAACCAGTTAAATCTCTATTTATATATTTCAAAAGTTGATTAAAATTAGACAAGATAATATACCTCCTGATTATTGTTATATATTGCACTTCCGGGTTTTTTTCCATTCTCATATGTAATTAATTTCTTAGGCAGTATAAGGAATCAATCATTCTTTATCAAGTTTTCTTCACCTGTTTATTCACCTGGAGAAAGTAAAATGATTGCCAGGCCAGTAGTAGTAGATCTTAACAAATTCTTCAGAGTTCAATGTCTACAGACTACATATGATGACATTTGGTGATATTTTGGCTATCCTTCATTAACAGGATTGAGAATCCAACTAGCGGGACCCTGATTATAGCATCATGGCATGTTAGACTTGGGACATGCAAAACAGGTCTCTTGGTCTGACTTTTTCATTGTACAGATGCCGTCATTCAATTTTGAATCCCTTAGAGGGCCTTGCACAGTATTTGGCACAGAGTCCAAGTTCCATACATTTTTAAAAAATCCAAAAAATAAGGAAACTGAGGGTTTGAGAAAGTACACGACATAAACAAGCTTATCTAGTAGTGAATAGCTTTTCTAATTCCTAGACCTTGTGCTTCTACACTCCAAATACCACCCAGCGTTCTCCTCGACATGCCCTAAGCCCTCCTGTGTCGTGTCCCAGGTTAAGCATGATGTTCTCACCTTGGCATACATCCTATCTGCCCAGTCCCATCTCCCCCTTCTCCTTTACGTAGCTTAGATGTGCTTGTGTTCTGGTCCATATGTGCTCTCATTTTTCCTCATGCTTCCTTTTTCTCTTTTCTTTTGCTGCCTTTGCTCGAGCTGTTCCCTTCTCATTGATAATCATGTCTACTTTTCAAAATCTCAGGAAGATTTTGGAAATCTTAGATTAGGAGTGACTTCAAGTAGAGGGTAAAAGACTGGGACCTCATCTGGTTTTAAAAAAAAAAAAGCAAATATTCAATGTGATTCCCAGAAGGGTGGTAGACATATGTTCTTGACTTGTGCAGTGACTTGTATTTTCAGTCCCCATTACGGGAGTCGAGGTGCGGAAAATGTGAAAGCAAAGGGTCTCGTTGGACCCAGCCCTAGACAAACATTTGAACTATGCAGAAATTGTTTCTAAGGCAGTCCTATTCTTTTCCTTCTCCATTTGGCTCTTTCCCCCCTTTTTTTCTATCCTGCCAATGTAGTGAAATTTCTCTTGAGTTCTATTGCTATTCCTAAGGAAGCTGGCTTTACAAAGGTCAACACTGAAATAGATCCTTCTTGCTTCTTAGTTCTGTCCAAGATAAAACACAACAATAACAAATCCTCATGTGGTACTTACTCTGTGTCAAAAATTATTTTAGAATATGCACAGGTATATATTTCTTTAGTTCTCATAATCAGTTTTGGGGGTAAATGTTATTATTATTGTTACTATTTTACCGATGAGGAAACTGAGGCATGGGGAGGTTAAGCAACTTGTCCAAGTTGTTTAGCTAGTAAATGGCAGATCCAGGATTCGAACTTACTCAGTCTGGGTTTGGTTTGTGCTTTTAATAGTGACATATGTGCATCCATCTTTTTTTCCTCTAACAGCTGACCATTAGGGTAGTCAATGGGATGTAAGTAGTTAGTTATATTTCTACCTGTCTATTCTGATTGGATTCCCTCCTTGGATTTCTGAAGACGTAAACTTTTCTTTAGCTCATTCTTCTCATTCTTGTCTTTTCTGACCTAAATAGTCACTTTTATGATAACCTTAGCTTTCAACTAATTCAATCAACAAATACTAATTTAAGTTGCCTCAATGATAGTTTTTTTTAAACTAACAACTCTTTTTTTTTAGATTCAAAGGTTTCGTTTACTTATTTATTTAGAAAGAGGGGAAATGAGGGAGAAAGAGAGGGGGATGTGTGAGAGATACATTGATCAGTTGCGTCTTGCCTGCCCCCAGCTGGGGTCATGGATTGCAGCCCAGGCATGTGCCCTGTTCAGGAATCAAACTGGCAACCTTCTGGTTCGCAGGCTGGGACTCAATCCACTGAGCCACACCAGCCAGGCCAAGAATAGTTTTTTTCCGGTTTCTCTCTCACATTCAGGTTATTGTGGCTTCGAGTTTGAATTTCTCATCTTTTTCTAGCTTCTTCAAGACTCTTTGATTTCCAAGACTACTGGCAATTTTGCACAACTCCACCTTTGGATCACACTGACCCATGAAATCTAATTGAAGGTATCTTACTCTTCTCCAGGCTGGTCATTATCTTCCTTTCCAATATCTTCTTTCAGAAACACAGGATGATTTTTTTTGTATCTAATATTTAACTTATTGATTTTTTTAAATTTATTGATTCTAGAGAGAGAAGGGAAAGAGGAGAAAGAAAGAGAGAGAGTTCAAATTGTTGTTCTATATATTTATGCATTCATTGATTGATTCTTACATGTGCCCTGACTAGGGATCGAACCCATAACCTTGGTATATTGGGACGATGCTCTAATCAACTGAGCTACCCAGTCAGGGCCTAAGTCATTGATTTTTATCCAACATCTCCTAAATATCTAAGGTTTACCATTTACATCTTGAAACATTTTTGTCTCCTATGTTCTACACACAGACATATAAGAATCTTGGGGGAGAGGTACATAATAAGTTTATTTTCCTACTTACATTGGGTCAAAACCCATTAGAGAACTATGTCCCAGATATTTATATTTTGGCAAAGATCCTCGAGTTAGAGATGAGGAAAACACTCAGCCACCATGAAAATTCTGGAAATGTTTATAGTAAACTAGAATGAGGACAATGACAGAAATCCCAGGCAAGGAAAGTATGATGACAGTTCAGATAAAGAATAAGGAACAGCTGTATGAAGGAGGATTTACAGTTAGAAATGCTAAACCATTTGGGGAAGAAGAATCATATATTTTAGGGAGAGGAGCACTTATTTTTGAAGAGAACATAGATTCAGAGAAAAATTAATGAACGGAACAGGAGTCTTCCATTGCATCTTATCTCTTGCTATAACAGGAAGTAAACAGACAGAATAAAATTAACCCCTGGGACTCAATGTCCTGGTAGGTTTCTTGGAACCTTGCTGAAAGGATAGACCATATGGTAAGGACTGCTCTGACAACAGTGGCTCAGATGAAATTTCAAGGATTATAAATCCTCTTGTTTCATCTCATAATTTAAACACCAGCTGGCATGGGGAAGTATAACATTGCACAATTAAGTGCCTATGGGTTTTTTAATATCTTCCTCAGGAGCATCCGGGTTTGGGCCCTGGATAGCAGAACGCGGTGCTACTCCAAGACAATCGTTAATCTGCCGCTGCAGGGCAGTCTTCCCTCCCGGGAGCCCATCCATAATGGTCTGGTGTAGGGGTCTGTCACACCATATGGGGGAAGACGAAACAAGAGATGGAGCAGCAGAGGGGACACACATAACATGGAATCCTGGCAAAAATGGAAAAGAAGGAAGGAAGCATCACCTATCATCTGTCCACATAGCCGAACAGAGGTCAAGTAGTTAATTACATGCTCATTGTTGGTCTCAGAGTCTGTCCTACAGACAGGAAGGGGAAAGAGAACCCTCAGGGAGAGTAAATCAGCATCTCTGGAGAGGTACCAAATTAAATATTCTTTCCATGGTATCTTTCAGGGGACGGTTGAATGTGAGAGGATGGGATCCCTGGAGGGCCCCACCGGGCTGGGTACACAGAGCCTGTTCATGTGGATTATACAGAGAAGTTCTGTTGGAGATAGGAGATATAAGCTGTGGTGTGTATCCCAAAGTTTTGTATTAGGAGTGGCTGATGGACTCTGTCTGCAGTCCAGTTTTCACCTATCCTTTGTCCCACCCTCTGCTGGAACCGTCCTGAGCTGCTCATAGTTCACATATGTCCACCTGCCAGAGCTTGGGCCTGCCTAGAAGGGAAAGAGATGGATGAGTGGTTGAATAGATGAATGGGTGGACCGATAAATGAATGAATGAATGTTTGCACACAGTAACATTCTCCATAATCAGTCAGCCATTGAACACAAATGCTTTTGGTGGTTGGAATGTATCCCTCCTGGAAACAGCACTGTAGGATGGCAAAGTAGGGCCGTGGCAGGTGAGGTGACGAGAGTAGACATATAGCAGAGAAAAAAGATCCCATGGGGGAAATTGTGTGACTTTCTTATTTAAATTTGACCTTTTCCCATTTAGTCTGTTTCCATGGAGCTTCAGTTATTAATACATGGTTTCCCATTAGCTTCAAACATTTAAAAACAGCAACCAAAAGCACAGTTTAATGCAACGTTCAGGCTTCAGGGGTTAATAGGTGTTAAGAAATGCAAACTGGGAAATTGTTACCCAGTGGAATAGTCAGTATTAGAGCACATTTTCCCTAGACTCCTCAAGATAAAACTGGGCTAATGTCAGCTTCGTTGCTGCAAAGACAAAGGGTTTGGTGCCTGGAGGGAAAAAGGGAAAAACAACCTTCCTCTTTTCTTCTTCTTTTTTTTTTTTTAACTTATCTTTCGGGGGAGGGAGCTCACTCAGCAGGTGGGATCCCAGAGCTCCAGAGAGCAATGGAAGGGTGCTGGGTAGACAGCAGGAAGTGAGCGCAAACAGGCCCTCTCCTCAACATAAACACACACAGACTTAACCTATGGCTGAACTTCTGCCCTTGAGTGACCAGCGCCATTAGGACACAGGTCAAAAGGTTGTAGGGTGACAGAAAAGGGAGCCTTATTGAATGAAAGAGAAAATGAAAAATTCTTTTGTTTGCTTAACTCTGTGGTTTGTATAGCTACTGTGATGCTAGAATGGAGTCCAGAATCAGAAAAAGAAGTCCCCAGTTGACGGGTCTAAGAAAGGCAGTTGGAAATTCAGTTAAAGGTTTAAAAAAAAGAAAGTGGAAAACCTACGTTAAAAAAAACGAAAGGGAGTCTCACTGCTCTTAAGGGGGAGCACAGACTTGGTCGGTCTCTGAAGAAGATACGGAGAGCAGCATCAGAAATTTCTCTTCATGTGCAGGCTGGAGGAAATACAGATGCAGGGCACAGCTGGCTGACCCACTCTCTTCCCTCCCACTCTCCATGGCGGGCACCCCCCTCACAGCAGGTTAGGAAAAACTTTTTGATGTTAGAAGCTGTATACTCTGCTTTTTTTTATTCACCCATAACAATAGATGAATAAATACAGTTATTCATATATATTCATATGGATATATACATATCTATATACTTGATCTATATATCGACCTACTTATCCATTTGTTATCTATCTATCTATCTATCTATCTATCTATCCATCCATCCATCTACAAAAAGACATGGCAACAATGAAGTTCGCCTGGCACAGTTTTTAACCTCATAGACAAGAATAGGAACTAAAGATTTCTTGCTGTGCTTGGCTATTGTCACCCATTCAAACTCTGAGCACATTGGCAAGTTCTGGATGATTCTGTTTCTTCCAGAATGTTTCTTCAGGGTAAAAAAGTTGACCATTGAAGTGAGAATGCAAAAGACTATCCTGTGTTTCAACTCAGTCTATCATTCTGCTGGTAACGATAATACTAAAAATAAAAGAATTCGATGACATTGCCTTTTCTGTGGTTGTTACACTCCAAAGTGTCTGGTGTTATTTTAGAACCTCTTTTACTATGTGTCTTCTAGGTTGTACTTTAGCTGCATGATTTTTCCCCTAGACAAATAATGCACTGCTGTTCAAAATGGGTTTTATACTAGAGATGACTGAGCAGGTTCCCACATGCTTCCTTTTTTTTTTTTCAAATGCAGTTTCCAACAACTTGCCTTTGAGCATTCATGATTTTCGTTGCTTAGGGTACCCCTATGTAAAACCATGACAAGCCCACAGAAACGAGGCTTCAGCTCCTTGCAAATGCTGAGCCGTCATGAACACCCTCCTGGGAGATTGATGAGTCCTATTAACCTTGTTGTGGAGATAGAAACTCAGAAACAAAGTGAGTGCGAGGATTAGGAGGAAGTCAATGTCAGCACCAGGATTAGAATTCACACTTGCCTGGTTTCTCAGCCCATGACCAGCCCCCCATGGATCCCAGCTTTGTCTCCTGCCCTGAAGCGAGGGGGCAGGGTGTTTCCAAACGTTGAAAGAATTATCCTCAGGCCTTGGCATTGCATTGCAGGAAGGCCCTTCCTTTCAATAACTGACACAGCTGAGCAGTAACTTTAAGGTGATTTATGCCAGTCTCCAAACTTTTTCAGTGGGAGAAAGGTCAAAAAAGTGCTAGAAACAGAATGAGGATACCCACCTTTTGCAGTCATACGGCAGGGAAGCGGATCGGTGTGGTGGAAGGCACTGGCTAGGAGTTGGAGCCCTGCATTTGAAGCTGGGCTCTGCCTCTTATGGAGCCTATTTCTTTATGAAATGTAGAAAACAAGAGCACTTTCAGTGTTTTATAAAGATTAAATATGCCAAGTACATGAGATGTGTTAGGCCCTTCTTGGAAACTTTGCCTATCCATGTTTTCACCTGCTCTCCCATTATAGTCACACAGTTGCTGTCCATGAGGAAAACAATACCCAAATGTGTTTACTTCAGGGTCCAATCCCAAGTCAGTGGGACTTGGTGGGACTTCAATCTTGGAACTCGGTCAAGCCGAGTACCAGGAGTTAAGGCTCAAATACAGTGCATGGCAGTTAAACGCACTGAGGCCAGTGGTGTTTTCCTCCATGGGTAGGATTTTGAGACCCCCTGTACATAGAGTCCAGGTGGCTGAGCGGAGAAGCCACCTGGGGAATGAAGACCGTGTCAAATGTCCACGTTCTGGAAGGTGTGGCCTTAATGGATGAGCACCAGTGCAGGCTCACACAGCCATCGTCTTCTCCAGACTGACAGACAGTCCTGCTGTTCCCCATCTCATTTGCCCTCGCCAGCTTCCTTTTGTGCTCCTTCAAAAGAACACCCCCTTTTCCTAATTCAATAAGCATGCTCTTCACCCTCTAAGTAATCACTGAACATATTTCACCTTATTTCCTCTGAGACAGGATTAGGAATTTATCTTCCTGAGTCTGAAAAGGAGGGGGGAACTCCCCTTTTATTCTTAAACTGGGAGTTTCAGACCGGAAGCCTTGGTTGGATGGCTGAGTAGGAGTGCACAGAAAAGGGACATTGGCCAGGTGAGAAGGGCCACTTTCATCTGCCTCCCAAAGGAGGCTCTACACTGTGTATATTAAAACTACTCCAAACCAGAATGTGCACTGGTAGGAAGGATTTAAAGCCAAGAGGAAGAGGAAAATTTCAAAAAATAACGCCCCGCATGTAAAGGGGTCATTGTGATAAAACGATTATTGAACATCTGCTAAAGTCCATGCAATGTGTTGTGCTCTTCACATATACTGTCATCTTTAATTCTCAGGACAGCTTTGTGAGGTAGGTTCTAACACCGTGCCCTGACCCCCAACACACACAATTTTGTATATGAGGGACTATGGGGATCTTGCCTTAAGTACACTCAGGCATCCCTCTTTACTCCCATCATCTGGCCTCCAGGAACCAATGACTTTCCATGATCCAAGAGAGATCTACTGCTCTGTTCGATTCCCACTCTGTCCTCAAAGGCTTGGGTTGGCTGTGTGCATAGAGTCTGCAAATGTACCACACAGTATGCGTTTAGCTCCCAGGCTTTGGTGGTACCCCACTCACCTGGGCTGATGGCCCAGTGTGGCTGGGGTTTTGGGGTGATGAAAAGGAACCAATTTCTGGGAGGATGGTTGGAAGTACCAGTCTATGGTATTTGGGAGCTTATGAATGAACCTGCTATAATAGTGTCTCCCACATTTGACTTTAAAATAAAGGGGAGGGAGAGGTCTGCTGAGCGCATGTTCTTCAGTGTGAACAGAATCTTCTAAGTCTGCCTTCAAGGCCATTTTTTGCTTCCACCGTAGGATTCGGGGAATCCACTATCATCTCACCTGTAGCACTTCTGTCATCATAAAACCTAGCGTATAGTAAGAGTTTTACTTGTAAGACTTAGATTATGGACTTTCTGGAGCCAAAATATGATGTTATTTTCTACTTCCTAGAGGCTAGACAGAGACGGCTCCCTTGGGCTGGCTATTATTTTGCTCCTATGGTCTCTACACACGGATCATTGATGACATTTTAAAGCAGCCTGAGGCCCTGGCTGGTGTGGCTCAGTGGACTGAGTGCTGACCTGCAAACCAAAGGGTCACTGGTTCAACTCCCAGTCAGGGCACATGACAGGGTTGCAGGCCAGGTCCCCAGTAGGGGGTGTGCAAGAGGCAACCACACACTGATGTTTCTCTCCTTCTCTTTCTCCCTCCCTTCCCCTTTCTAAAAATAAATAAAATCTTAAAAAAACAAAACAGCCTGAGATTGTTTTGTTAGTTACTGAGAGCATCCAATTTAAGAGTTTCACATAGTCTCCCTGAGTTTTCTAAATATGAATGGACAGAGCCATAAAAACTTCCATTAATGCAAAGCTTGCCTGTTGATTTGAGAGCGTGTTAAATGACAGAAGTTCTAGATTCACCTTTCTTCTGTCTCTGATAACTCTCACCTACCGCACATAATCCAGGCCCTGGTCATCAGACTGGAGTTGACCGCCCCATGGAGATGTGAGGTCAGAAATGAGATGGACATCCTCTTTATTTTTCCACACTGTCCACCTTTATTCTCTCCATATAATAAAAGGGCAGCTCCTTCCTTGTTTCTTTCCCTGAACCTGATGTACCTAAAATGTAAAGAATGTGAAGAATTCTTATTGAGATTTGTGAGAGTACCTTTTAGTCACAAATGCACTTCTCCTATTAACTTTCAGGCAAAGACACACTTACAGAAGGAAGGCAGAGTTGCTTGGGAAGGGGATTGATCTATAAATGTAATTTGTTCCCTTTTCCTCCTCAGACAGGCTGCTGCAATTTTCTACCTCGGAAAACAACTAAGTGGCACGTGGAATCAAACTCTCCTAAGGAGAGTGGTATGAGTATTGAGAGTTTTACCTAAAAGTTACTTTGCTGCCTCTCTACATATTAGATTCTTACTTTTATGTTATTTCCTAACTACCATGCCTTCAGAACAATGCTGGGCTTAAATAACCACAGTTAACAGCAGCAGAAAGAGAGCTCTTTTCCTGACCAGAACGAGGGACTTTCCTGATGTGGTGCCTCAGCTAAGGGGCTGTGAGGCTGTAGCAGTGGCTGCTCTGCCCTCTGCTTCTAGAAAGATAAAGTTTTCCTGAGACCAGAAAGAAGCCAAGGCCACAATACCGAAGGGGGAACGTGCTTTTGTTGGTCAGGAAGTAACTAACTTTACTGGGGAAATAATGAGCTTGGTTCTTTTACCTTTGGAGACAAGCTATACCACCTACTCCTTTCTCTAGGGAGTCTACCCTTCAAGAATACTGGAACCAAAGAGGGGAGAGTTAATTTTTTCACACCCCAGAAAACCAGATGGGAAGTATTTATTCTTTGTGGCTGCAAAACAAAAATAACTAGTATTTCCTCCTGGTGATAAGGCATGAGAGTGCTGGCCACATAGAAGCAATGTCCCAACTCTGGTCACAGCAAGGACTCTTTGCCATGAGTCCTTGTGGAATTCCTAACAGATGAAGCTGAACCTTGAGCTGGTCACAACTATTTTTCCTGTTGTTTCCTATTGTCAGGTTTTCCCGGACCTATTTGTATCACTTAGTCCAGATTTGTTCTTTTCTATTTCCTTACCCATTCTCGGCACCATCCAGTTGACCACAAGCATGTGGTTTTATTTCTGGACTTTCAATTCCATTTGATGGATGTATGTCTGTCCTTGTGCCAACACCATGCCATCTTGATTGCTATTGCTTTGCAGTACGTTTTTTTTTTTTTTTTTTTTTTTTTTTTTTTTTTTTTTTTTTTTTTTTTTTTTTTAATTTTACTCACTGATTTGGGAGGGAGCGGTGGGGAAGAGAAAGGGAGATATCAATTTGTTATTCCACTTATTTATGCCTTCATTGGTTGCTTCTTATATGAGTTCTGATTGGAGATTGAATCCGCAACCTTGGTGCATCGTGATGATGCTCTAACCAACTGAGCAACCCAGCCAGGACCTGCAGTAAGTTTTGACATTAACAAGTGTGTGTCCTCCAACTTTATTTTTGTATTTTAAAACTTCTTTGGTTATCTGTGTCCCTTGCAATTACATCCATAATTTAGAATAAGCTTTTCCATTTCTACAAAAAGTCCTGCTGGGATTCTGACAGAGACTGCACTGAGTCTGCAGATAAACTTGGGGAGTGCTGCCTTCTTAATGGTATTATGTCTTCTATCTGTGAACATGGGGTGTTTTTCCATTTATTTAAATCATTTTAATTTTTTTCAACAGTAGTTTGTAGTTTTCAGAGTATAAGTTTTGAACTGCTATTTCTAAGTATTTCATTCTTTTTGATATTAATGGAAAAGGAAGTGTTTTTTAAATTTCATTTTCAGATTGTTTTCTGCCAGTGTATAGAAATACAATTATATCCTGCAAACTTACTGACCTCAGTTGTTAGTTCTATTATTTTTTAGTGGATTCTTTAGGACTAGCTATGTATAAGATCATGTCACATACAAATAGAGATAGTTTTATTTCTTTTCCAAAAGTGGATGCTTTTCTTTCTTTTCCTTACTAACTTGCCCTGGCTGGAGCCATGAGTACAAAGTTGAATAAAAGGGGCAAGAGTGGACATCTCTGTCTTCATCATGATGTTAGGGAAAAGCACCTAGTCTTTCACCATTAAGTATGGTGTTGACTCTGGTTTTTGGTATATACCTTTTATCAGATTGAGGCAGTTCCATTCTATTTCTAGTTTGTTGAATGTTCTATCTGAAGGGGTGTTGGCTTTTGTCAAATGCTTTTTCGTTAGTGAAATGATTAGGTAGTTTTTGTTTTTCATTCTATTAATGTGGTGTGTTCCATTAATTGATTTTCAAATGTTGAACCAATCTTGCATTCCTGGTATAAACTCTATTAGATTATGGTCTATACTTTATTTTCTATGTTGCTGGATTTGGCTTGCTAGTATTTTGCCTGAGGATTTCTGTGTCCATATTCATAAAAATTATGTGTCTCTAGTATCTTCAGTTTTTTTGTCAGGCTAATGAATACTGGCCTCGTAAGATTAGTTGGAAAGTATTTTCTCCTCTTCTATTGTTTTGGAAGAATTCTAAATAATTGATATTAATTCTTCTTTAAATGTATAATAGAATTAACTAGAAGTCATCTGTTTCTGGACTCTTTTTTGTGGGTAATTATCTGATTACCAATCCAACCTCTCTGCTTGTTGTAGATCTACTCAGATTGTCTGTTTCTTCTCAAGTCAGTTTTGATAGTTTATGTCTTTCTAGGAATTGGTCCACATGATCAAATTTTTATAATTTATTGATATATAATTGTTCATAATATTCTTCTATAATCCTTTTCATTTCTGTAAGATCAATACCAGCATCTTGTTTTCATTTCTGATTCTAGGGATTTGAGTGTTTTTTTTATCTTGATCAATTTAGTTAAAAGTTTTAAAAATATATATTTTATTGGTTATGCTATTATAATTGTCCCAATTTTTCCCACTTTGTCCTCCTTCAACTGGTACCACTCCTCCCTCCAGCAGTCTCCCCGCCCTTAGTTCATGTCCACGGGTCGTGCATATAAGTTCTTTGGATTCTCCATTTCCTATACTATTCTTAATATCCTCCTGTCTATTTTGTACCTGCAAATTATGCTTCTTAATCCCTGCACCTTTCCCCCCATCCTCCCCCTTCCCCATCCCAGCTGATAACACTCCAAATGATCTGTGGACCCAGTTAAAGCTGGAAGGAACCAACCCCATCCCTGAAAGCTTCTCTTCCTGCCACATCATGAAAGAGGAGCAAAGAACACATTTGTTGTGTGTCATTTCCTGCTGTGGATGCTTTTCTGCCATTTGGGGCAGAATTGTGTACATGCACATGCAGTAATGATGACACAGCCTTTTATACCCAGAGCTTCCTGGTTTGTTTGTCTTTTTCCCAGTGATACTGGGACCATCAGAGGTACACTGGCCTCTGAGTGCTCAGCTCTCACAGATCATTCGTGATTAGAAGAGACCTCAAGCCTTTTCCCCGAGGAACATATTCAAAGCAGATGTCGCCCATTACTCTTTTCATGCATTAAAGAGATGGAGCAGTGACATCTGGATTACCTTTCTATACCAACAGGTACTAGCTACACAGGAAAAATTATTTATTCCTCATTAAAATTGGCTACCCAGAAACCCTAAATGTCATAACCATTATTTTGCACTACATTAGGGAGACTTATGGCACTATGCGGCACCAAATGACCTGAGTGACAAATTGTGTCTTCATGGGGCCTAGGAAAAAAATCTTGTTTTGGATTAGATGGTTTATTTTAGGTCAAAAAGGGGGCAGGTGAATTAACCAAGGCATCAAGGGATTTGACGGCCCTTAATTAAGTGGTCACTTTTGCAGAGCTCTTTATTTTAAAAAGACCTTTTTTTGCTCATAATTTAACACTGTAATTGCTGGAAGGAAATGCTGCTATAGCTTAAAGTCTGTCTCCCCTGCTGCCTAGTGCCAATTGTGAAACACTGTTCTGGAAATTCAAGAAAGCTCCGTAAACAAAGCTGAACTAAAAATCCTCAGGAACTCTGGATGCAAAGAAAGCCTTCCCATAAAGGCTTTAAATCCCCTATCAATACTCCTGAAAATTAGAGGGTGTGAGTTCACTTAAAACTGTAGATTGAAATAACAACAAAAGAGACAATTCATATTTCTAGTCCAGGCAAATGCAGCTCATTTCCCTTTTATTTGGGGAAAATATATCTTGCCAAAACTGTCTTGTGGGTGAAAGTGCTTGCTGGCAAAAGAAAAAGAGTTTGGGAAAATAGGAAAGGGTCCTTTTCTGTCCTCCCTCGAGGTGTCTAAGTGATGTACACCCAACCCACAGCCATTCAAAGATATTGTTACCCCTAATTCACAGATGACAAAAATATGAAATATTAAATGAATCTTTTATGTTCTAAGAAGGATATTAGGATCTGCTTCTTTTGATCTGTAAGGCCTGTATCGCTAGGTTCTCTTCCTTTGCATGCCCTGGTTTGTAGAGTGACGTATTGGCTCTTAGCCTGGATCCTGGAACCTCATTTACTTGAGTCAATAGTTATATTGTGCTATACTTTATTCTCATTGGTTAAAGAAACTGTGATGGTAGAGTCATATTATATTACAGCTATTTAGAGGTACAATTAATATTTTCAAAGTGCTTTAATAGCTTGGGATAAAAGGAAACACAATGGAAAGCAGAACATTGTTCTTTTTCATTTTTTACAGGTTTGAATAAAACCTCCTGTTCATGAAAGGGTATTAGCAGCTAAGAGTGACAAGACATTTTCCTTTGGAATCTAGAGGACTTAAAATAGATTATATGGTATTAAAATGCAGAAAAGAATGCTTTTTTGAAGTATATTAAAAGGATGCTTGAGACGACACGATGATTTTGTAAATATACGTCCTGCACAAAGAAAGGATAGGGGCTTTCTGAGTCTTGGAGTTGAGTCTCCAGATAGAAAATCAACCTCCCAAAGTTTTATTCCGTGCACAATCACTAACACGTTCTCCTCACTTCTTCCTGTAAATACCTTCTTGTAACTCCTCCATCACAGCATGCTCACCAGCTCCATTTTGTCCATTTGTCTAACCCCATTGAGCTCAGGTTGTTGCACCTGCCTATCGTTCCTTTCTTGAGTTCTCAGGTCTTCAGTAAGCTCTCCTTTTGGAAGCAATTATTTACCAGAGTCCTTCCTGCATCCTCATACATTTTGATTGTAATGTTCTTTTTTCTTGTGTTAGTTTTATCTCCCTAACCTCATCAGATGCTCATGGAGGCAAAGATCATATTTCCTTCTGCTTTTAGTTCTATCATGGGACTCTATTATTTTTTCATCATACAGAATAAGGGTTAAATTTAGCCACTGATTACATTTTCTGTATTCACTAGGCTGGAGTAAAGAGAAAGAAAGATCTTGTAATATCCTGACATGAAAAATTCATCTCTCTTTCAATAAGGACAAATTGTTGCAATTTAGGGGTTCAGAGAAATGGACCTGCCACTGGTTGATTTCTGGCTGGTTTCCTTGAACTACAGCAGAGGATATTAATCACTTTACTGGTGTCAAACTGGGCACTTGGCTGTAGAAGTGGCCTAGGTAGCGTTGGCAATGAGATTCTATGGTAGAGCCCAGAATGGCCTCCTTCCTTGAGACTCCATTGAGAAAGCCCTGGGCTACCTGGGGAAAAAAGGATGATCAATATCCCCCAAATGGATTGTCTTTTCCACACCAAGAAACTGGAGAAATGACCACAGGAGGTGTTTGAGCCTTACTGCATCCATTGTAAGGAAAAAGGAGGTTAGTACATAAACACCTGGCTATTCTACCTTAGCCAGACCTTCTTCTGCAGTGAGGGTATCCTGGAGACACTTGCCAAGATATACCACATGTTCAGGCTTGGACCTAGCTGGAGATGCCCATTCACATACCCCTTTCTCAAAGTTTCTCATCACCAACTCCCAATATTCTTGTTTCCAAGTTCTTGACCAGGGAACAAGCTTAGTAGCCATTTCCAGGAATTAAAGGCATTCACGTCCTTAGACCTGCTCCTCTAGGCAAACTGTAGAATACAATGTCCACTTAAGGTTGTTCAGGTTAACCCTGAAAAAGACTTCCACGCCATGGTACTCTCCTTTCACCTAGTGTCTGCCTGTATCACCTCCCAGCCAGGCCAAACCGGACAATTCAGGGATGATCCTTTAAGAAGCAACACTTAGAGGCTTTCTAACTGCACCAGTCTCTCCAGTCTCCACCAAGAAGTGCTGTTGCTTCATTTACTCCTTGCGTAGAGAGGAGTTGAACCAATGAATTCCACCGAGCCATTACTTCAAGGGCTAATAGCCAATGTGAGGATGCTGGCAGTTCTGCAGCATGTCCATGTCCTCTACACCCTGAGAAACTGGGGGAATGTTTACAGGATGTGTTTGAGACCAGAGCATTCACACCTAGCCAACAAGCTTCATTCTGAGACCACAGGTCTGAGTGTCCCTTCAGAGGCAATATTCAAAAGAAATGTCAGTTCCCAGGATTTGCTCTTTACATGGGTAAAGGACAGGAACAAGTTTCACAGTGTAACTGCGTAGTGGTGAAAAGAGGGCTGGTACTCCTCCTTGAATCTGCCCGCATTTTCTTTTATTCACACTGCTCTGGGCCCGAGGACTGACTTGAGTCTGATGCTTGGGAGATGCCATGACCCCAATGGGGCGCTTGGGCCCGCCTCTGTCACAATAGGAGGTTCTGCCTATCACATGAGTGCATCAACTTAATACCCACGTTTCTTCCTACTTCCTCTCTTCTCCATTTCCATTGAATCCTCTACAATCAGCAGCCCCAGCCCACTAAACCCAGTTATTAAGCACATTTTAAACACTGGATTGTTTCCTTTCCCAATTTTTTTCCTAGTGGTCTTTTGGGTCCTGCTGAGCAATTGGTAAAAAAACAAAACAAAACAAAAATTGTGTGTTAAACATTCCAATCTAGTTTACTATCTCGAAAGTCTCTTAAGACCTCCCATCACATAAAATAAGGATTTTCTGGCCTTTTGATGTCACCTAGTGTGACTTTGTGTTTGATGTCAGACTGAGTTAGCTGGCACGGCAACTAGTTTCTAACTGTGATCAGGTGCCTAGGCAAACACTCCAAATCCAATCACGGTGCAATTGTATCTCCATCAATGGTGGGTGCCACCCAACCCAAAACTGTGTTTGGGTTTTTTGTTCCAACATCTTCAAAGTGTATGGCACAACCTTCTCCCCAGGTGTTTAGAATTATGAATTAGAGAATCTTTAATTATATCAGGAAATATCTCTTTCTTCCTTACTTGCATGCCATACTTAATCCTTTGGACCACACTGAGGTCCAGTTGCTAGTCCCCCAAGCAGCAATAATGAGGCAATGGTGTTGGAGACAATTATTAAATGAGAAACATTGAAATGTGTGTCAAGGGTTCTTTAAGTCCTCAGAACTTTCTCCGATAGCCACTTCTACTCCGACTGTAATGTTGCCTCACTTTTTTCAGTTGGTATCTTACCTTTTCCATTAGAGACCTAGTGAGGTTGTTCTTTTGATTGTAATGACAATTTAGCAATTTCTCATTTAGATAGTTAGATTTTGGTTTAAATGTATCATCTAATTTTGTCTTCTCGAGTTCCCAGATCAGTGTCTACATGTGGTAAGGAATTCTTCTGCATGGTGACATTTTCTCAGAACCATGCTGGCTCCAGGAAGAAAATACAGGGTGGGGCAAAAGGAGCTTTATAGTTGTTCATATGGAAATTATTACAATAATTAATAAATAATAGTGTAAGAATAAACTCCATGTTTTGCATACTCACAACTGTAAGTCTACTTCTGCTCCACCCTGGATGAATTGAGGCATGCAGACATGGGAAAGAATGGACAAGAGACAGACCGGCTGAAAGAACATTTAGTGGTCTGAACTGAAGACTTTTGATTTAAACTAGGGTAGTGACAATGAGAAGGAAAGGTACAAATAGTTGCAAGAGAAGTTTGGGATGTAGAATCCGTAGGACTTGGTGAGCGCTGGATATGAGGAGTTCAGGAACAAAGAGTTTTCTAGCTTGGATAAACTGAGTGGATCTCTCCTGAGGCAGGAGACATAAGAAGAGGAGCAGGGTGGGCAGGAAAGGTGAGGGAGTCAGCTTTAGACATATTCAGTTTTAGATGCTGGTTAGCTTTCTTGAAGAGAATCTCAGGGAAAGTCTGGGTATCATATTTTTGTATACAAACTCCTTAGCATATGAAGGGAATGGAGGTGTGAGTTTTTGTCCCCAACCAGGGGGTGTCACCTCTGACTGTTTTTCCTTGTATTTAGACATGGAGGGATTTCATGCAGAAGATCTAGGAACTTTTCTACTGATATTGGTCCAGTGTTGTATATGAACTAGTATTCCCATAAATGGAAACCTGTGATGGCCAGTCATTTCTATTAGCTTGGCCAGCTTGCCTGGGCACCTGTAGTTGGTAGGAACTCCATAAACTAAAGAATGTGGGACAATCTTGTGCATAACAATTCTTCACTGGCCTGGTGTCTCTAACGCAGTTTCCCTTCCTGACTGATGGATTTGCAAGTTCAGCCTCATCCTGCAGGGATCTCAGATGCCTCTTCTTTCCTGCAGCCTAATTGCATCATGCCTCTTTCTCGATTTTGAAGCTAACGAACTTGTGCCAAGCATAATCTACTGCTAAATATTTTCTCCTAGACGCTGGAAAAAAGCTGAAAGCTTCATCTCGCCGTTCCCTCAGTAACTCCACAATGCTGTCAGTGAGAATGGCCCAGAGCTCTGTTTTGGCTGCTGGTCTCCCATCCCTGGTCTTTAGCATTCACAATCCTCTCCAGAGGAAGCATGAGAAAAAATGCGGGGTATTGTGAAAACTTGTGTCTCATTCACCATATTCTACCGTGGTGCATAAAGAAGCTTGACCTGTAAACACGATGCAAAACAGCCGTGGGCGTTAATATAGGTTTCACACAAAATATTTCTACTAGTTGCACTTGTTTGGCTCATAAAGATTTGTAATTGATTTCTTTAAAGTCTATGCAGGATAATTCTTTTGGTGTTAATGCCTGGCAACAGTTTTGGAGAGAGAGAATGAATTCTGGCTTGGCTGGAATTTATAGATTGCGAGCACAATCTGAGAAAGGGCTATTCCCATGTTCTCCATCTCAAAAAGATGGTCACGTGATTCGGCCCCCACCAAGCGAGGATGCTGGGAGCCACAGTAGCAGTAGCCAGGAAAAACATTCCCCCTTTTTATTTCTTTTGGATTCAGCTTGTCCTGAAACATCTAGAGACAAAATCGACTTCTGTTGTTTTACTAGCAGTATGTGAACAACGCTCTTCTCAATATTTTTCTCTAAATGACGAGCTACACATTCTCTCGTTGACCACTATTCAAGAGGTCAAGTCCAACGCACAACTTGTAGTGCTAGATTCCTGCCACACCAGTTCTTTTTCAAAAAGAGTTTTCTTTTATTTTTTTAAATACATTTTTAGACATATTTTGTGGAATATTTTTTTGGAAATGTATTGGGAGGGGGAGCTTGGCGATGGAAGGGCCCCTTGCATCTCCTATAAGCACTACATTCTGGATCAAAAGTGTAGTTTTTTTTTGTTTGTTTTTTTTTTAAATTGTTTATAGCTAATGGCTCATAGAAGCATATTTTTGGAATATACATAGTAGCATGAAATAAATGTCGATGAGCTTCAGCCAGGCTGTCTAATTCAGCTTTGTCTGTGTACTCATACCACCGCTCAAGGTCATTCCAAGGTCAGTCTTGGAGTTTTACAGTCCAGACATTTTCTACAAGGCTCTTAAAGCTGGTCTGTATCTAAAAAGTGAGTTTTTCTTTCTGTTGCATGTCGCTGAAGCACAGAGAACAACAACTAATAAAGGCCACACAAGTACTATATTCTAGGCACAAGACCAAGTACTCTACTTGCTTAATCTTCCTTCATGGTGAACAAAGGCAAAGGGTCATGGTGTCGTGATGTGCTGCTGCCCAGGATGCTCAGCTGGGGCAACATTTGGGTATAGTGTACACGGGAGTCATGGGAAGAAAATGTTAGATGTTGAAGTTGGAAAGGTAAGCTAGTTGACCGTTAAAAGACACCCATGACCCATGCTAATTACCCCAGCCCACAGAGATCACTTTCTCCTCATTTCTTCTCTTTTTCTTTGGTCCTTATCTTCTCATATTTCCTTCTTTCTTTAGTTCCCATTCTTTCTTTTGCCAGTGACTGTGAACCCTTACCTTCCCCAACTCCCTCGGGCTCTGGATCACTCTCTGTCAGTTCTGATGGCCCTGGCCGCACCCACTCTGGTCAGCCCGTTCGGTGTGAACTGTGTCAGTGCAGCTGGGCTACACACAGCATTGTTTTCTCCTAAGAAGGCTGGTGAAAGCAGATATTTGGATAGAACTGTATTCTGTCCCTGAAACATCTTCGCCAGCTGTATGCCTGGATAAAAATCTTCCCTTGAGCTGTACTTTGAACAGAAAGGTCAACACCCTACAACACTGGTGTTCTTCACTATAATTCCCAAGAAAATAGAGAAAGGCCCACGATGAGAAGAAAAAGATGCTATGTGGTTTTTAGATAAAAGCAGGAGACTAGAAATCGTCAACTTTTTTTTTCTCAAAAATAATTCTTTTTAAAATCTGGTGTATATTCTTCAGCTGAGGATCACAGCTGCCAAAGGAAGAGAGAACTGAGGCACAGGAAAGATGGGCTGATTAAAAGAGTTAAATAGGTTAAATATTTAAACTGGTCTATTATTTCTGAGGGTAGCCAAGAAACTATGATCTCTGAATCACAGTCAGTAAGCTTGGCTGCACGTGTCCTGTGGAACATATGGAAATGGAACAAATATCAATCCTGAGGTTATAAAGGTATGAACTTGGGTTCTACTCCTGTAAAATGATAGCTCTGGATTACCGAAGACATGGTTTGTGAGGACTTAGGATGTGATCACTAAAAGCCATATGCACTTTCCCTTAGAGTCCCCACTAAACTGGTTCCATTTCTTGTTTTGGAAAGCACCAGGTTGGTTGATCAGGAGACTCATAAAAAATTTGTCATTTTGAAGTCATTTGGCAATCTCATTGAGGGGTTAGGAGTACAGGCTCTGGAGTCTTTGATAGAGAGCTAAGTTGAAATCCCCATGTCACTGCTATCTGACAGAGCATCTTAATTGCTTGGTGTCCTAGTTTCTTTATGTGTAAAATGAGATAATAACATGCCCTGCTTCATAGTTATTACAAAGTCTAAATGAGCTAATGCATATAAACCTTTCAGAGAAACTAGCACTAACAGACTAACAATGCATGTTAGCTGTTTTCATAAGCACGATGTGGATGGTATCTTTCTATACCACTTGAAGAGATGTGAGCAGCACCGTGTGTTCCAGAGAGTAGTGCTCCTGGAGGGTGGTAGACCTGAAGGTGCTGGTTGTTCGGTTGATATCAACTGCAAGTGGAGTGCCCTGGTTTGTATTCTTGGTTCCAACTCTCTTGACATTTTGCTAGTGATTTTCATTATGATATAGGAGAAGTACTTACCAAACATATACCTGGAGCAAAGTGAAGACAGAATAACTATATTGAGTACGAGAGCTGGAATTTTAAAAGAAATAAAAGAGTTAAAAAGATGGTCCAAAATTCACCAAATGTAGTTTAGTAAGTCTAAGTGCAAAAAAGTCTTACATTTAGGTTCTAAAAATTAAGCTGTGCTATTCTAGAGTAGAGGATATCAAATTCATGAATAATTCATATAAAATTAGGAATAAGATACTTTATGATTCACTATATTGTAAGGGTATTCAAAAGCTAATGCAATCTTAGACTAATTGATATAACAAAATGGTCATCCATGCACTGGGTTCCGAGCTCATCAGATCCTTGGGGACACTGCAGTTGGTTCCAGGCCAGTAGGGATCAGAAGGGACACTGGCATGCAAGAACTCTATAGGAGGGTGGAAGGGAGAGAGAGGCCAAAACCCTTGATCAGTGGTTGAAGAAATTTGGCATAAGTGTCCTGGAAAAAAGAAGTAGTCAAGGTAAACCCTACATCTAATAGGACATCTATTGTTAAATAATTTAATGGGGAACAATGAGTCAATGGATTGCACTGAACCTCAGAGAGAAAAGTAGCCCACACATGTGAAAATCACAGTGAGGTGGATTTCATTTAATGATTAGGAAGTACTTTGTAGAACATAGGGATGTCTAAAAGTATAAGGTACCACCTGTAGAAAGATGAGCTTCTTGTCACTTGAAGTGATCAAATGCAGTCAGAAAGACACCAATGTTGGAGAAGAGACTGGGCCAGATTAAGGTTCTCTCCACCCTACGATTCTGTAGTTCTCAACCCAGTAAGTAGCCTTTCTTCTCTCCTGAATTAGCTGAGAATAAGGAGACAAATTTGAACATCATGCTAATTAACTAAGCTGTTCCCTTAAAGGGAAGGCAGAAATGCAGCCAAACAAAACACAGAGCCCTGGAAATGTCACCCTCCACAGTTGCCACCCCTAGAGAAGTACAAGGAACAGTTAAAAACAAAGCAAAACAAGAGTCCCCACATGAAAAACACATTTCGAACAAACAAAATCCCAAAAAGCTTGTCTAAGAATTGTGTGAAGAAATCCAAGACATTGGAAGGTGGGTAGTGAGATGACTAGTTTGCAATGAGCCATGAAACTAGGTCCAGAATAAGTAGATAGAATCAGTGTTAAGAGTACAATTAAGAAGAACAATCAGCCCATACAGTAGTAAGATATGGAAGGTGAGGGTTGCCAGTGGAGCATAAAAATTGGAAAAGGAAGAATTAATCTTCCTGAAGGAAACTGGCCTATGCTCAGAGGTACCCAGGAGGATAGGGCTGGGTGAGCCTTCATTTGATTCCTTTTGGAAGAGGGCCTGGAGGTGTGGCTCTTCTCTCCTTTTACCTGCCAGAGGTAGAGACAATATGTAATTCTAGCTGCAGATGCATGTTACTAGCCATTCAAAGGGAAGAGAAAATAAAACCAGCTCAAGAGAAAGAGCAGTTAAAAAATTGTTAGGAAAAATAATTGCCTCCTGCATTCTGCAAGAAAGGGATTTTGTCAGAGACAAGAGTTGCTTAACAAAGGTGAATTAGCAAGGAGGATGCCAGAAGCGATCACCTAAGCAGCAAAGAATTTGGAGACTGGCTTAAGAAGGCTGGATTGAAGAAGGATAACTCTCAACTGATGCCAGGGCTAGGAAGTTCATTAATAAGGGAAAGGGGACAAGCGCAATAGATACCATCTACTTACAAGAAAGCAAAGTTAATAGACAAAATAAAGCAAGGCAGGTGTGTAATGGAAGGAGAAGCAATTAACTTTGAAATGGCAGGATTTGTGGGGGGAAAGGTAGGCAGCCTGAATAATTTTTCTGGAACAGGAAAAGAGGGAGGTGATGGAAAGGCCGATAATTACAGGCTGAGAAGAATGTTCTCTTTCAGGATACAAAAGATGTTAGGCGACCTGGAAGAAAAAAAGATGGCTCTGAAACAAACATGCTGAAGTGGAACCCTCAAATTCAGGGTGACGGAGGAGGGTGCAAACTCCACGGCACAAGTTAGTTCATTGAATACCTAGTATGTCACAGGCCCTCTCTTCTAATAAGGGGCATGCCTTTCTGAGAAGCTCACAGTCTAGGTGAGAATAATGATAATGTTTATTGAGCACTTCCTCTGTGACAAGTATCATGATAAATGATTGGCGTATTTAACCCTTGGAGGTAGGCATTAGTACAATTAATATTTCCATCATACAAATAAAGAAATGGAGACAGAGAGAGGCTAACACAATGAGAAATGGGTGACTAGGGAGATAAATTTGGGCACTTCGACTCCAGAACACATGATCTTAACCACTAGTCTTGTCTGTCTCTTGGGCGTAGGTATCTTTAATAGGGTCATTTGGGGGAACTTAGTTTCCTACCCTCAAATATCTCTCCTGAGAAAGTAACACACAATACGTGGGATTCCAACATAAGACACCTCTCATTTAGGGTCGATTCATTGTGAAAGAGGGAACTTGTTAAATTATTACTGACTACTGACTTCAGAGAATCAATCCCCATTCATTCAACAACCACTTTCTGAGTATTTGCTAGGGTGCTAGAATTGTGCCGTACCTTAGAGATGAAGCGATAAATGTTTTCTCTACCATGAAGCACTGCGGGGTCAGGATACTGCCCAGCCCCCTGGTCCAGGCTGCCACCATCTGCCCCCTGGACTCGCACAGAAGCTTCTGAACTGGTCCTTCCACTTTAAGTCTTTCCCATTAATTCCCACAAAACAGTCACAGTTGTCAGTTTAAATGCACATCTCTGCTTGTGTCTCCCTCTTGGATTCCTTTGATGGCTTCCTGCAGCTCTTGGGATTAAGACCCAATTCATTAAAATGCCCTACAAAGCCTGATATGATCTGGCTTCTCTCTAACTTTTTAGATTAACCTTGCTCTCCTCTGCCCCTTCTTCTTCCAATGTCTCCATGATATCATGGTTCTCCCCAAATTACTTTTGCCCACTTAATTGCTATTCGTTTTTTTAGATCTCCCTTCCAATGTCACCACCCCAAGCTGTCTTCACTGAGCACCCCTTGTCCATACCAATCAGCTTTCCCTCTCCATTTCATCTTGTGGCTCCCTGTGATTCTACCTTCCAAGCACTTACCACAGTTAGTGTGATTATTTGATTAATGTCTAGCTCTTACAGTAGACTCCATTAGGACAGGGATTCTGTCTCCCTCTCATTTGTATCTTCACACACAGAAAGTGTGCAATAAACATTTATTGATTATATTGATGAAATCTTCTCCTCCTGGAAAAGATCCCTGTGTCCTTTGCTGCCACTTCTGTGGTCTCTTTACTTCACTCACCGAGTATATTTAGGCATGTCTTCTATTGCCTCGTGGCTTGAGCATATGGGTGTATCTCGGTCTTTTTTTTGCCTCTGCTGCACTCTACTGCCTGCTGTCCTCTGTATATTTGACATTTAACCCCTCTGAGAGATTCTTATAATGGGTCAGTTGGTTACTCTCTAGTATAGAGAAGCATTTGGGGCCTTTCCTACAAGCTATTTCATAAGCTGTTGCAAGGCCAGTAAATGGCCTTGCTTCAGTCAGCTGCCAGTTCCTGATCCACACGGATATGGTCACAGCAGCAGTGATGGAGTACCAGTCCCTGAAATCTGTACAGGAGGAACGGCCTGTGCCGGCTTCTTCAACGGGGGTCAAACATGGCAGGCGTTCGGGGCCAGCACCCAGTGCAACGTCTGGGAAATACTGAACACGTCATAAGTACTCGCTGAACAATGAATGATACAATAAATGAAAAATAATTGGGCTAAGGGTATCTAATAATAACATCAGCACTTGGTGCTACAATTAGCTCCTGTCTCCTGATCACCTTTCTGGAACTCTTTTGACTGAACCACTTTGCGTCTAATGATAAAATGAAATCATAAATAATTACAAGATTGACACCTAGAGAAAGCAGCCTCTGAATGGAGTCTCAGCATATTATAAAATACCTTTTTTGGTTTTGGGTAGTTGGTTTCTTTTTTGTTTTGCTTCCTTGCTTCCCTTATTTAATATTTCTCCTTTCTAACTCTGGAAGTCCCTTGTGGACGAGGGTAGAGGCTTTCTCTGGGCAGCGAAGGCCACCTGCCCACCATCTACCACCCTCTGACAGGCTGACCTACCCACATCGCTTGGCCGTGGTTTTCTGCACATTTTGTGCCCCCTGGTACACATTATGGATGGGTGTTTCTGGGTTCTAAAACTCCTGAGTGCAATACTACCATTTTCCATGGCATTACATTTGTTAAAATTTAAATAAGGGAAAGAAGAGCTTGCTGGATTTTATATTTTAAAGGTATATACTTTGAAGTAGGCAAGTTAAAAAAAAACGTACACTCCTGGGGCATCTGAGCCAGGGGGGCCTAAAAGAAGTGATGCGCCATTAAGTCTCCACGGGCCATTGGACGTGGAGGCCATTCTCTCAATAACTTACATTTTTACAATGATTTTGTGGACATTTAAGAAAAATGAGCTTATTGGGGTATTGGTTTAGGGACAGCCGCTCCTGATTATACAACCACTTCCCTCTGCCCTTTCTGACACTGTAAAGACATAGAAGCAACACCCTTAGCTTTGCCTTTTTGGACTCTTCTCCCTGGAGCTTTGCTTTGTGGGAATTCCGAAGTTGCCCTTGACAGTTGACCTAACTTTTTTTTTTCCCCCCCACAAGGGAATAAATCCAAGCACAGCCTTTGGGGCAATAGTGGCCTTTTTGTTCTCTTACTGAAAGCCTCTGGGATTGGTGGCTGATGAATCACCCCTGGTCCATAGACAAAAGCTCTTCTGATTGGCTGTCACTGGGTCAGGTTTCCCATCCTGTCTTATCTCTGTGGCATCCTTGTAGGCTAACAACAGGACTGGGTGTAGGGCCGTGTTAGTTTGGGGAGAGATAGTGTGGTTTAGTCTGAGCTTTGGCCTGGTACTCGTGATGCCAAGTGAGACAAGAGATGGAAAAGCACTTTGCACAGACCAAAGGGCTCTATGCGGTGAAGGGCAGAGCAGACAAGAAAGAAGGCTACCTATGGATAGGGCTAGTGCAACCCTCAAAAGCTCACACTACAGGCTGAGGAATCTGAGGCAATTCTTTGTCAGGTTGCTTTCATCGAAGTGGCTTCGCAAACACAAATTATACATAGTGAGCATTTACAAAGCACGGGTTACCGCATCTGAAACCTCAGTTATATTCAGGTAAAAGTTGCACCCTGGTGAAAAAATGACAGGAAAGCGTAGTTAGCCGATGCACGTGCCGTTCCTGCATTTGCTAACAGAGAATGCGAGCTCCAAAAAAGGGCACGTTGAACAAACTGTGTCCCAACCATCTCATTTGAGAGGAGGAAACTGAAATCCAAGAGGCCACGGGACTCGCTCGGTGCCACCTGGCAAGTTAACGGCAGAACCACAGTTTGAACTCGGACCTTCTGACCCCTCGTTTACATGTCACGAAAGGAATGCCGGCCTAGGTGTGTGAGACCTGGGTTCAGGTCCTGGGCTCCACTGCTTCCTGTGCATCCCGGACCTTTCTAACCTCATAGGACGGCAATAAGCAGCCTCACTCCATTTGCTCCCCTGGTAGACTGCAAGGATACCAAATGCCAAAGCACTTGCCAAGAGTTATGTAAGTACAGAGTTATGTTACACTTGTTTGCTTAACTCGATACGATCTGTTTGATAAAAGCCAACTTCGTAAATAACAATAAGAGGGAAGAAAACCTGTTTGTTTCTTCTTTCATTTTCTTTTACCCTTTAGAGCTTGGCGATAGTGCTGGACACACATGATATGTGGTAGAGGAACTCACTAGATACCTGTAGATTTATTGAAGAGCAAGGTTTGCGAAATTCAAATGTACTTGTGACAAGAGAGCTTACTTTAAAGAAATCTTTCAGAAACTATGTGTAAATGAACCATAACCCACAATTAATATTGTTCATTCATGTTTTCCATACAATGGGTATTAGGGAGGTTTTTTATTTTTATTTTTTAATGATCAAGGAGGTAAATGATTTCTTGTTTGCAAAGAAATAGTCTGCTTCACCAAGTCACAACATCCGCCCTGGTGTCAGGTTCAGGCTCAGATAAAGATGTTGCTCCATCGGGACATTATCACATTCGTCATCGCCATCCACTCTTAGTCTGGGGAAACTCACTGCACGTTCATGTAGAAACTATGGAACAATCGTCGTGCTTTGGAAACACACAGACAACACACATCACACCCCCATTTTCACAGACTTAGCAAAACCATGCTTCAGAGCTGTAAATGTTGTGATACAATTATTTTATTGAGTTGAAATTCACATAACGGAAAAGTCACCATTATAATGTGTAAAAATTCAGTGGTATTTAGTACCTGCACAGTGTTACGCAACCCTTACTTACTTCTGTGTAGTTCCAAAAATACGTGGATCACCCGAAAGCAATTGTGCCCATTAAGTAGTCACTCTTCAATCCATCCCTCCCCACCCCCTGCCCCAGCCCCTGGCGACCACCAATCTCTTTCCTGTCTCTAAGGATTTACCTGGATGATCCAATTTTATTGGCTTATACTGCTCTGTCTGGCAGTACCTCCTTTAGCATCACACAGGTTCTGGGGGAGACGGTCAGTTTGCATTTTCATTTCCAGCTACCACAGTATCAGTAGAATTAAGGAGACGTTAATTGACTTGCCACTGGCCTGTCGGAGAGGCATCGGCCGGCTGTGCCAGAAATACAATATAATTGACCGTGACAGATTACATGCGTACTTAGAAGGGAGAAAGCTACAGGTTAGCATCTGTGCCTTCATTCATACTAGCCAGTCTCAGAGTTGTGCTGTTGAGTTACCCAGCTTGAACACGATGGGCAGCAGTGTTTGCTCATTCATTCATTCATTCATTCAGCCGAGAATGGGTGTCTAGAACGTACAAGTTCCTGGGCTGTGATGTGCTGTGAATGATTGCCATGTGCATTGCAAGTCACGTTTCGAATGCAGATCGTTTTCTAAGCACTAGTTTCTGGCAAATCACACCAAGTAAACAGTCTATTCTTAGGAATCAGCTAAGACACACACATGTTCGTTAATATTTAGAAATCAAAACTGTTAGCTAGACTGTTGCTTTTCTTCTAAAGTGGCTTTGCAAACGCCTTCACATAATCTGGGTGTCCACGGTGAGCTGATTTCATGGCCTCTCTGGCCGCAGGTGGGTGTCTCAATGCCTGACTGAGTTGACTGTTGGGCTAGCCCATTTGTTCAGGGCTGTTTAAAAGCCTCTTCATCAGCAGCTCTGTCAATGCATTTGTAGAGCTTCCCTGCAGTCTCCCTATGAAACCGGGCCCTTGATGCCTTGATGTCTAGCCAGTCCTCCTCTGTACGCGTCATTCCTGTGCAGACCTAAGATGTGATGTAAACAGAGGCCTGAGGTTTGAGATGAGGAAAACGGGAGGGCCTAGGCAGCTCCTTGACGCCGCTGTGAAAAGTTCTTTCTTGCATGAGTTTGGGTTCCATTTAACCTGTTCTTTGTTTTTAAAAAATCAAATTATACATGGAACTGGGACCTGGGAACCCCCCAGCCCCTCCCCAATATCAGGGTCTGACTGGGCCTTCATGATAAGAAGTTTCAGGTTATTCTATTGAAATGCAAGGGACCAAAGAGTGTTTGTTATCTGTTGCCTTTCAAAGGGCTCTAAGCAGTGAAACAGTATCTGAGAGAGAGAGAGAGACACAAGACCAGACTAGCAGGTGTTGATCCAAAATGAGGTGAAAACACTCAGAGCACAAACTCCCAGCCAATATGAATTTATTTTTGTGCCTTCAGGTAGGAAATGCCTTCCCAATGGAACACGATCTACATTTTCAGTCTTGTGGAATAGGTTTTAAAATTTTAAGGTATTTGCGCCTGAAGAAAGAGTTCACGATTCACCACAGCTCTGCATTCTTTCTTGTGGCAGAGGGAAAATGCCATGAAGGGTCACTAGCAAAATTAGTGACTTGAAGCTTAGATTGAGACATTTTCAGTTTTGAAGAGACTCGCTGCTCTATAGCTCATAATGTGGTCTTCTCTGGTTGAACCCATTGCCTGTTCCTTGA
The DNA here is from genome assembly GCA_007922815.1 of Macrotus californicus. NCBI lineage: Eukaryota > Metazoa > Chordata > Mammalia > Chiroptera > Phyllostomidae > Macrotus > Macrotus californicus. Next base: position 46,582 of record VMDR010003284.1, read on the forward strand.
ACGCAAGTGTCCATTCCTTTGGTGGACCAGGAAAGGACTCTTGTCTGATTTTGAAAAGGAATAAGGGACATCCTTCTTTCGGCTGACCATGTCCTTGTTTGCTGTAATTTCCACTGAGCTATGGTGATATTTTGGGATTCTGCCTGGGAGGTGATTAGTTTTTTCCCCAAATAGCCCTAGGTTTTGAAAACATTTACATTATGCAAAGAAAAATATTTCTCTTTTTTACCTCTTGGCTCCTCTCTGATAATCAAGATACTTCTCTTTCAACATCCAACTTAAAAATCTCAGGAAGCACTCTTGATTTTAACCCATGCCCTGGGTGGGCTCCCACAGACAACCCCACACAGAATTCATTCATATCAGCTGAAATCTTCTTGTTGGTAACTCTTTTGAGGATATTGTTTCAGTATCTGCAATTAAGCAGATGCCTGTTCAGGATGGAGAGAGTCCTTCCCCAAAGGGGGTCCAGAAGAGTCCTGGGCACACAGGGAATACCCAATAAAGTTAGCTGACTAACTCAAGGCCAATATACAGGTTCCAGTGGAAGTAACTCTTGCTTGGGTGTGGTTGGTAGGGTATGTGAATGTCTCGCACGAGAAGCACAGCAATTTGAACATTTCACCTAAAATGTCGTATGATGTGCTTGAGTGTGATATTGCTATGTAACAGAATTACATGCTTATGATTTTGTAATAAAAGATTTTGGAATAAAAAAGGGGGCAATTCGTGCTGGACCCTGTATATTCTGCTCTCAACCCTCTTCTTAGATTTTACACTGTGCACCAAGGATTTTTCAGAGTAAAGCATGCCCTACGTAGTCACTGAGGGAGGGAGGGAGAGAAGAAAAGAGGGAGAGAAATGGAGGGAGACAAAGACAGGACAGAGGAAGAACAGAAGGGGGAGAGATTTTATCTTTGTCTATTAGCCCCTGCACTGCCCTGTGGGCACACTAGACCAGCTTTTGTTTTCACGTGAAAACACTAACTGGTCACAGTCTTCCTGGGTGAGTCCCAAGTCTACAGTGAGAGGGGAGTGTGGCTCACACATAAGTCATTTCTCTGAAAGCATCACCATTCAGATACGTCTGGGAACCTTGGCTCTCGTTAGAGAAATAAATGAGAGAAAGGGGAAGGGAAGTCAATGGCTCCCACCCCTCATCACTGGGGGGGGGGGGGGGGGTTAAAACACCTCTCTGATGCCCCAGGCCGCAAACCTATGGTCCAAGTTTTTTTCAAGTTTTATGGCCTTTTTCACATTCTATAATTCCTCCAGCCAAAGAGTCTTTGCAAAAGCCTTTGTCAGAATTGCTCTCCCCTTTATTTTAGTTCAACTCATTTTAGTTCATTCTCGTAATAAAGAAGAGTCGAATTTTGTGCCAGGCCCGATTTTAGGCCCTGAGGATAATGTGGCAAAGGAAACAGCAGAGTCTGCTCGTGGAGAACTAACCCCCCAGCAAGCAGGAACAGACAAGAAATACCTAATGTTGGACGGTTGGTCCCCTTCACTGTTGTCTTCTCCAAATGTTAGCTCCAGCCTCTCCTCCTCTGTGAGGTCTTTCTTAAAAATTGCTTCCAAATGCTACTTGCCAAATTCCTCTATTAAAAGTTCTCATATTGTAGTTTGACATGTCTGTGCGACTGATGAAAGCCTCCATCTGCCTCTGCCCAGGAGCCGCACGAGGACAGGGACTATGTCCTTGTCCCACTGCGATGCCAGCAGTTAGCGCAGTGCCTGGCACACGGTAAGCATTCACTAAATATTTTTGAATGAATACGTTAATATGTGTGTAAATTAGACCGTATGACGAAATGAGATAAAGGCATGGAACTACTTTTATCTATGAGGAGGCCCTGTGGACTTACGAAATCTGAAGTTTTGTGGGAAGATCCTTCCTCTAGTATTATCGGTGAGGTGGCCCCTCCTCAGCTCCTCAGGAACCCTAAGGAAAATTAAAACAAACAAAACAAATAAAGCAACCTTTTCCATGGAGACCCGAGACTGTTACTCTTATACCCCCAACTTTTCTCAAACTCCAGCCCAGACTCTCTCTTTCCAGTTTTCTCTCTTTAGATTTGGTGTTTCCGTGAAGGGAATGTATCTTTTTCCTTTTGCTGGCCTTTTTCAAATTTTTCTTCTGCTCTCTGGCATAATGCCAGATGATTGTGTCTGCTCTAGTAGTCACATCGTCCAGCAGCTGGGACATTGAATAAAAAAGGACGTAAGAGAGTTAGTAAATGAACGCATAAAAATGTCCAATTTATTATATTGGACAAATAACTGACCTACATTTCAAGCCCTGGAGGATTAACATTTTATGCCATTTGGAGGTCATGCAACCTGAAGTTAAAACACAGAAGAGACATTTTCTTTTTTTCAGAAGAAAATCATTTTTTTTTTGTCACCTTGATTATTGGTAAGGCTCTGGTTGCGTCACGAAACAATTTCTGTAACAGCCACTTTGGTCTTGAACGCAAGATCCTGAGAACAAAACAAAACACCAACAGCCTCATTTCTCATTCCTTTCTTTGGCTGGCACTAAACAGGTTTTTTTTTTTTTTTTTTTTCCCCCCCTGCAGTTAGAATTTACTTCATAAAATGTATTAGTCAGCTTCCTATTTCTGAGGGACTTGTGCTAAAATGGAACCAAGCCTGCTCTATGTTCATAGGCTCCAAATTTTGGTTCACAGGTACTCAGCCTTGCTGTGTGAGGTTGTCAAAGTCACAAGCCAGAGGATTTTAATCTCCACGATCGACCTCTTTCAGAAACAAAAGGGGAGGGGGTTAAGGGAAGAAAAAGTACACACCTGCAACCTACTTCTTTTTGAAGCAAAGCCTTTGAGCAGATGTTAGATGAGATAGAGAAAGAAAACAGGCCAATTGCCAGGAGAGGTTTGTTTACAATACAGGCAAGTTCCTTCAGAAGCTGATAGAGAGCTGTTGTCATGGAAATGAAGAGAAACATTGCTGCAGGGTTTCACAGAACAAATTCCTGCTACAAATGTACCTGGATTTAAAAAACGATGGAGCTGAGAAGGGGGGCAAAGAGCTTCCTGAAGTTTCAAGTAATCCCTCTCCCCATGGCTTTTTCAATACATTCTTCAGAGCCTGAGAAGTCCTGGCCTTGGAGTATGCAAAGTAAGTAATCAAAATAAATGGAATTATTTCCTGTATTACATGGAATTCGAAGCTGGAATAGGAGAATTAAGTGCTCAAGTGAAGAGTCCATAGCCCACAATCTTTTAATTTCTGAACATTGCCTATTGTTGGTAAGACTTCTCTGGAAAGTCAATTATCGTTATTAAAAACAAACCAGAAAGGTATTTTCAGTCTTGCCTGCAGTGGCACAGGTGAAGTACTCACTACAGTCCACTGTTCCACAGCGCACAAATAATTAACCTTTACAAACTAACTAGAATCCATCCCCCTGTTCCTCTCCAAAAAGACAAAACAAAAAAATCCTTCAACTTCATAACTTGTCTGTTTCAGTCAATGCATAATCTTTTTTATTTGAGGGAGAATCTGGTCACAAATTATAGGGCTTGCAGGACTCAGTTTCATCCTGCAGATCCTCTGGCCTTCAAATTCCCTTTTAGGAAGTGTTTAGGAAGCTGTTTTCTAGCTTTTATCCTTTCTCTGACAATTTCAGCTGAGATTGACGTCATCTTTTCCTTTTCCTTTCCCACCTCCCACCCTTTATCCCACTAAGTTTCTCGTTAGGCTTTAATTGAACAAAGCAACACCTGTGTTTTTTACTAGGACTTCAAACCCGAATTTCCAATTCATTTTTTCAGTTGCCTACAAGGGTTGTTTTCACTGACAGCAGGTAATTAGCAACTTCACACAGATGGAGGGAACCTAACTTAGAGGCTATGGAAGACTTTGCTGCCTGTTACTCATATTAAATTTAGATGCTCAGAATCAGAAACTTGACCTTGTTTATTAGACATGGTAGCACTAGGTTATGGAAAGAGTAATAAACTGTAAGTTAGGAAACCTGATTTTTCTTCTTGGCCCTGACGTTAACCAGCTAGATAACGTAAAAATCTTGCCTGACCTGCAGTAACATTACTTTTCTTCTCCAGCAATTGGGCTGGCTGTTATCTCTGGTCTCTTGTAATGTTGTTATTTTGTAAGAATCATATGCAATTCAAATAATACTATACCTGTTTGCAATATGGCTCATAATCTTCTAGAAGCTACTGTAAACTCATTACTGCTTTTTTTCCCCACCTTTCTCATCCCTTTTCCCTCTCTTATCTCTCACATTTACACAGGCATCCTCAATTTCTCTTTCACTCCTGTGGTTTCTCTGTGTATGATCACAAGCGATCCATCAACACCGTTTGAACAATATTATGCCACCTGCTAGGATTTCCTGCAGCCTCTCCAGCTCATGCCACTGTTCCTATGATTCTCTTCCTACCTACTCAGGGGGATACATCCCAGAGAATGTGTTCAAGGTTAGCATCTTCAGAATTACCAGTAAAAGTTTGCCAGGATTCCTTGCCATTATTATTCATTAAAGTCATTGGAAGATGAGAAGACGTACTTTAAGCAAAAGAGCCAAAGCAGGCCAGAGGATGGTTGCTTAGAGGTGGTTCAGTGTTTGAACTCACATGTGTTTTTAAATTTTTATTTAATTAATTTATTTTTATGGATTTTATTTATTTATTTTTAGAGAGAGGGGAAGGGAGGGAGAAAAAGAGAGAGAAACATTAATGTGTGGTTGCCTCTCTCATGCCCTCTACTGGGGACCTCGCCTGAAACCCAGGCATGTGTCCTGACTGGGAATCGAACCAGGGACCCTTTGGTTCGCAGGCCAGCACTCTATCCACTGAGCCACATCAGCCAGGGCTCAATTTTATTTTTTCAATTGTAGTTGACATATAATATTCTATTATTTTCAGGAATACAATGTAGTGATTTGACTTTCATATACCTTACAAAGTGATCACCATGAGAAGTCTAGTACCTTCGAGGCAGAAAAACCCACAGTATGTCCTGTCACTGTGAAAAGTTATTATAATATTCTCTATATTATAAAATATAATATAGAGCATATTATATTAATAATATAATAGTATATTCTACAATATAATATTATAATATTCTTGACTATATTCCCTGTGCTGTACATTACATCCTCATGACTTAAATCTAGAAGTTTGTATTTCTTAGTCCCTTTCACCATTTTTACCCATCTCCTTACCCCTCCCCTCTGGCAACCATCACTTTGTGTTCTGTATCTATCAGTCTGTCTCTGTGTTGTTTTCTTTGTTAGTTTGTTTTGTTCTTTAGTTTCCACGTGTAAGTGAAGTCATGTGGCACTTGTCTCCCTCGGCTTGTCTTATCTAACTCCGGCCATGCTGTCTCAAATGGCGAAAGTTCATTCTTTTCATGGCTGAGTAATATTCCTTGAACACCCGAGTTGCTTCCTTATCTTAGCTATTGTAAGTAATGCTGCAGTGAATATAGGGATGCGTGTATATTTTCAAACTAGTGCTTCCATTTTCTCCAGAAAAGCACTCAGAAGTGGGATTGGTGGGTGTACCGTAGTTCTGTTTTTAATTTTTCACACTGGCTGCACCAGTCTACAATCCCACTAATAATGGGTGAGGTTCCCTTTTCTCCAGGCCTCTGCCAATGCTTGTTCTTTGTTGTCGTTTTGATAATTAACTTTTTTTTTTTACAGGTGTGAGGTAACATGTCCTTGTGGTTTTAATTTGCATTTCCTTGATGATTAATGACATTGGCCATCTTTTCACGTTTGTTTGTCATCTGTTTGTCTTCTTTGAAGAAATGTCTATTCAAGTCCTCTGTCCACTTTTTAATCAGATATTTTTCAATTTGTTGTTGAGTTGTATGGGATTTTTACATATATTGGATGTTCATCCCTTATTATTCTATCATTTGCAAAATATCCTCTCCCACCCCGTAAGTTGCCTTTTCTCATACATTTAAAAATATTGAGTGTGTCTCTTAGAAGCTGTGTGACCTTCAGCAGCTACTTAAATGATCTGTGCTTCTATTTCCTCATCTAAAACATAGAAATATTAATGGTATTTACCTAACTTTGTTGTTAATGAGACATACATGTAAAATGTGTTAGAAATATATGAAAAACCAGTCACTTGTCTAGTGTTAGCTTTATTACTGGAGAGGGTGAAAGTGGCCAGGATCCACGGGCACGTTTTCTGATGATTTTCAACTCCTGCTATTTCCAGAGTTGCTAGATCATTCCCCAGTTTTTATTTATAATTTTTGTCTCTCTTGTTTATCGTTTCCTTTCCTCCTTTCTATGTTCTTTTGTTTTATTTTGTTTATCTCCAGGACAGACATTTCATACTCTTCCGAAAGCCTTCTTAATAAAAGGAGAGGCTCCTCCCCATTCCTGCATTATGACAGGCTTCTGAAAAGGGAAGAAGGGCAATTAGCTCATCTTATTTCACTGAAATATATTGTCCACTTAAAGGCAATTAGTAGTTCTGTGGTTCAGGCAAACAGGATATTGATTTTTTTTTTCTTTGATCCAACTGAGTAGTTGACATGTTTGTGTTTTATTCTGCATCCCAGGCACTTGGGCGTGGGGACCCTGTTTCTTAAGTAATTCCATCCTTGTTTTATGTCTAATGAAACATGAGGCACTCAATAGGAACTCAGGACATGTTCATAAATAGTTTTTCTTGTTTTAAAATGAGCAACTCTCTAAGTCTGTCTCTATTTTGCTTGTTAGTTCAGTTTGTTCGTAGATAGAGAGCAGGAAGGATAAGGGGTGGAGGGGGTGGAGCAAAAAGGAAAAAGGTCTCATGGACACGGACCACAGTGTGGTGATTGCAGGGGGGAGGGGGTAGAAGAGGATTAAATGGTAATGGAAAAAATACAATAAAAAAATGATTTGCAAAGTTTCGTGCTGAAAATTTCTTGCTAGATGATGCTCCACAGTTGGGTAGACCAGTTGAAGTTGATACTGATCAAATCAAGACATTAATAGAGAACAGTCAGTGTTATACCATGTGGGAGATAGCTGACATTCTCAAAATATCCAAATCAATAAAGTTATTGGTGAAAATTAAAAAATAAAATAAAATAAAATATGCTCCAAATAATGTTGATGGTTTCCAAAAGCAGTAATAAGGGGTAGTGGAGGCTAAGCAACCACTCTCTGCCTCCCTTTATGGGGCTTCCAGAGGGTGGAGCTGGGCTTCAGTTTTCCTATGTCAACTTCCAGTTAGTGGTGTTTGTAATCTAGTGCTGGGTCTGCTGAATTTTAAACAGAGAATTCAAGAAGGACTGGGGCTTCTATGTAACAAATATATTTAAGGGGAAATAACTATTCCCTATTCTGGAAAAGTCAAATTTTTGCTCCTTAACATAATCTTAGGTGGGATGTGCCTTAAATCCTGCACAGGTACTTCAGTTTCTGGGCCTCAGTTTCTTCGTCTGTCAAATAGTGATCACAGCCCTGTCACATGTGTGAAGATTAAATGTCTCGGGATGCCAATGATAATAATGCCTGGCATAAAGCAAGCGCTCATAAAGTAGAGCTATTGCTATTTTTTTCTCCTCCAAACCTTACATTCTGCTGCTATGGTTGTGTGGCTGCGTGAAGTAACTGCTTATCTTTTCCTTGGAGTCTGTCTGTGGAATGTTGTCACGACCCTATCATTTCTTGCTGTTTGAATATTTGTCTTCTCCATTACAAACACTTCAGAGGATGGCTCTCTCCTTGCCTCACAAATAAACCCAAACTGGAAGTCAGGAACTAGCTTGAATTGAGATCTGTGAATGCTCTTACTTGCTTTGCCAAGGAAGATTGACTTTATTTCAAGTCTTGTTTGTTTATTCTCCAAGGGAGGAAACTTCTGGCCCCAGTTTCTTACATGGTTTAAATCTTGGTGTTCTTCCTCAGTGAAGAGAGATTCATTTAGTTTCTCAGCAATAGACTTTAGTTTGTACTCTGTTTATTCAGGTTTTTTTTTTTTAGATTTTATTACTTTATTGTTCATTTACAGTTGTCTGCATTTTCCCCCCACCCCAGCCAATCCCACCTCCCTCCCTTGCTCCCACCCTCCCCCTTTGTTACGTCCCTGGCAGTTTCTTAATTACAGGCTGAACGGTCATCATTTTATAGCAAGTGTATTGGGCACCATGAGCTAGCTGGTGTTGCAACCCTCAAATCTCAGTGACTTACAGCACCGTTGGGTGCAGGACAGGAGCAGGGGTTCTGTTGCATGTAGTGTCTCTGTTATCCACTCAGGCTGCAGAGTTCTGCCCTGGGCTCCCTGCACCTCATTAGCAGATGCATGAAGCAAACAGTGTGGTGGCTGCAAGGTAGGCTTTTGGGGCCAGGCCTGGAAGTAGCATCTACTGCTCTGCCCCCAGTCACTGGACAACACAAGGGAGGCTGGAAGATGGAAGCGTGTTTAGAAAGACAATGGAAATGATGGTGAACGGCTAGTTAGTTTCTGCTGAAGTAAGCTAGTTGGTTCCACCAATTTTTTAAATTGTGAAATATTTTTTATATACTATCACACATATGTGGAAAATACAAAGGACAATCCAAGTTTAAGAAATAATATATTACCAATGCCGTTGAGATCTCTTATATGCCTCTCTGTCTATGTATCTTTTGTATGTTGCTCTTGAACAAGAACTATTTTATTTTGGTGTTCCTTGGTTATTATTTTTATGACAGATATATTTATATCCAAACTTTAATTTTTTGTTATTTTTGGCCTTTGTGCAAATAGTATCCTATAGTATGTGTTCTTTGATAACAGTTTTTTTACCCATCTTTTATGATTCTGAATGTCATTCATGTTGATGTGTGTAGCTGTAAATGGCTCATTTTCTCTGCTCTGTAGTAATCTATTGGTTAGATAAACCACAGTAGATTTACACAGTTTCATGGTCATGGGCATCTGGGTTGTTTTCAAGTTGTTGTTTTTTCTTCAAACAATAATGCAGTGAGTATTCCTGTACATATCTTTTCATAGACAGGTATAAATTACTCCAAGGTGGGAATCTTCCTGCTATACCAGAACACCACTCTATTTCAATTGTATGCAGTAGTATAGATCCTTCAAGGAAAAATTTAAACAGTTTCGATTTTCATTCGCTGTGGCCAGTTTGGTGTGAGTCTGTGGCCACTGAGTGCTAGTTTTATAGAGTGGGGTCGAAGATGGACACGAACATTCCAACTCCCGAAATCCATTATCCTCTGTTGTTTTTCAAAGGAAATCTGCAACATAAATATCTGAAGGAGCTGTACTTCCATTCACTGTCCAACTTTGTCAATGAGGCTAGGTTGTTTTTTGAGATTTCCTGTTACGTGATGGCATAGCACTTTTCTGATGCACAGCATTCTGGGTGACAGAGCTAAGCTTGTTTCAGAGATAAAAAGGAAGAGTCCCCAAATTTCCTCTCCTGCCCACTAAGCGAAGTTTCAACTTCTCAGCCACATCTGTATGACTTAAGATTTAATTCCCCTTGGAAATGCAAACACAACCCTCCTGACAGTAGAAGAGAGATAAGGTTTAAGAAAAGCAGAGATGGTCTTAGGTGCAGAGCCGGAAAGAACTGTTTCCAGGATTCTCCAAATGGGAATAACTGGCTGGTAAAAAAAAAAAAATGTCCTCAGTGGGATCATCACCACAAATGACATGGTGGCTTTCACAGGCCTGTTCTTGCTTGAGCCCATTCACACAAACCAGTGACATCACTGTGATGTGACACTGGTCACCGTGAACCCTCAGTGGGATGAATCTACGAGTTCCACGCTGAAATAACCTTCCCGTCATCCAGCAGAAGGATAATATTTTTGATAAAAGCAAAAGTAGTGAAGAATTAGGAAAACAATGTGCTAACTAAGAGCTGCCTAGGAAAGAAACCTGTTCCTGTAGCACGGGTTTGGCACACGGCTCGTTCGTCAGATAACCGATCTTGCTAATTCAACATAAATTTCTAGTTGCTTTCTCCGATGACTCAGAGGTTTGCATAAACCTAGAATTTGCCTATGTGGGGAAATCCTTTCAAAACTTACAGGCCTGAAATATTAGAAAAACAACAAACACAGTGTGACATTTTTAAAATGCACGTGTTTTAAACCACTTGTTTAAAAAAAAAAAAAGAAAAAAACTCCTGCAATTTGAAACCACACGATAGTGAGAGAATTCATTTTCCACGTATAAAGCTGTGTTGTTGTAACAGTTTTCCCTTGAAAGGAAATGAGACGGTGAATAGAGAATTTCTCCCTTTGTGATATGCTTCCTAGCTGTGAATGGTTCCTCAGTCCCTGGGCTATTCAGACGCTGAATATCCCAGCTGCCCGAAGTGCAAATACTAGCACACAGCAGTCAATAGCTAAGGTTTTATTGCACAGATGCCTTGGTTCAAATCTCAGTTGTGTTGCCTTCGGCGTGTCTCCAAATCTATCGGCTTCTCAGTGTTTTATTTTGTAAAGTATGGGTGATCATACTACTCCTTACCTTGTTGTATGTTACCAGGGATTAAATAATCCTCCACAGCCAACAGTAGTGAGCCTTCTCTTTGCCAGATATTGTGCTAAGTGCTAGTGATATAAAGTCCCGGCTTTGGAGAAAGAGCAGCTAAGAGTTTAGTGGGAGACAGGAACTTTCTGTAGAGTGAAAAATACATTCCTATTTTGCTAGGGGCCTTTCCTGCATCTACATTTACTTTCTGCATGTGTTCTTTAATTCTCCATAAATCATTTTGTAGCATCAGTTTACATTTTTGTTACTACCCATACTCCTTCTGTAAAATCAGTAAAAAGAAAACAAATATATCTTCATCATTGAGATTCTTCTACTTCGTATAGGTTCTCCTGTGTCTGGCAGAGTTATGACCGGGGCAGGCGACAGACTGAAGGATAGGCAGGACTGAACTGGAATTGGGTGTGTAGGGCACCATTACTTGCCTCCTCAAGCTCTTGTGCCCATACAAGAGAAACTCCAAAGGGCCTGCCTTCTCGGTAAAAGACTGGGGAAGACTCTCCTTCTATTTCATGTCTTCTCCCTGGCAGAGGTGACCCATGCTTCCCCTGTGGGTGGGTTTAGTATGGTCAAGATCGCTGCTCATCTGTGGCCTATAGCCCATTTACTCTCTTGGGAGCCCCTGCTTGCAGACTGCTGGCATTGCCCTCATGACTGAGCCTCCTGAGGAAGATGCATCTGTAAAGATGAGCTGAGGGGTACACCCACAGTCATTCAGTTTCTCTGTCTGTGACCCGTTTTGTGGAGAGAGCCTAGAAAGTCCAATTGGGTCTCAAGGCTGGAATATGCTCTCTAATACAATTTTACCAGTTTTGTTATCTAAACAAATCATGTCTATTTCTCCATTAGAACAAAATCTGAAAGTGGCATATAATGGATTGTCCCCTTACATTTCTGGGGTGTAGTCTCCTTTCTATCACCTACCAGCTCTGTTATCTTGGGTAAGGTATTTTACTATCTAAACTCTGTAAGAATGATGGTTTACCAGCTTCCCATAGCTGCTGTAACAAACTACCACAAATTTAGTGGATCACAACAGCACAAATTTGCTGTCTTATAGTTCTGAGTAGCTGATACATCATACTGGGCTAAAAAATCCAAGTGTGGGCAGGGCTGGGTTTCTTTTGGAGGCTCTAAAGGAGCGTCCACTTTCTTGACTTTTCTAGCTTCTAGAGATTGCCTACATCCCTTGGCTCATAGCCCCTTTTCCTATCTTCAAAGCCAGCAGCACAGCCTCTTCAGATCTCTCTTTGACTTTCTTGCTTCCCTTTTATAAGAACCTTGTGATTACATTGAGTCCACTAAATAATCTAGACAAGCTTCCCATCTAGAGATTTTTAACCCCAACTGCAAAGTCCCTTTTACCATGTAAATCACGTACTTAAAGTTCAGGGAACTAGAATGTGGACATTTAAAAAAAAATTATTGATTGATTTGAGAGAGAGAGAGAGAGAGAGAGAGAGAGATCAATCTGCTGCTCCACTCACTGATGCATTCATTGGTTGCCTCTTGTAATGTGTCCTGACCCAGGATCGAACTTGCAACCCTGGTATATCAGGATTATGTTCTAACCAATGAGTCACCAGGGCAGGATGTGGACATTTTTGAGGGAAGGTGGGTGGGCATTGTTCTACCTACCACATATTTTGACTGGATAATCCCTAGATTGTTTTCTTTTTTTATATAATCTTTTAAAAAGATTTTACTTACTTATCTCTAGAGAGATGGTAAGGGAGGGAGAAAGAGAGGGAGAGAAACATTGATGAGCAAGAGAAACATCTCTCAGTTGCCTCAGAACTTTTAAGTAGGGCCTGGTTTCACAACACTTCTTCAGAGCTGCTATTATTTGGGACTACTTCTCGCGATTCCTGTGAAAATGACAAACGGCTGAGGCCTGAAGAGAGGCTGCCGGCAGCGATGTATGTGTGGAGGGTAGTGGTGGTGGTATGGGGGGGAGCTGGGGGTCATCTGCTTTGCTTCATTCATTATATGGTTCCTCTTCCTCTTCCTTCAACTTTGTGCGAAATCAAGGTAGATGTCTTATCATAGGCATCCTTGTAGGAGGATTCCAGTATTATATAGAAAGGAGAGAGGATCATTTTAACTGTTTTCCTTCATCAGGGCCACCCCTAGGGTGTGCAGAGCCCCAGGCAAATATTTATTTTTTGAACGGGTTGTCTCTCTATAAAAACTATTTCTTAGAAAAATATTACAATATTCATAAGCTTATGTACAGTGCTTTATTGATGAAGATTTAGAGTAAAAATTAGAGAAGAGGTACTTAGGTATTTGTTCATTGTCCAATCAGAGCACAGGAAGGTTTTTGGGGTGTTTGGATGCTATCTTTTTCTGCTCAGACCAAAGTACCATTTCTTCATGTTCTTATTTGCTAAATGTGATCATTCCCACCTCAAGAATAAGGTAGCAATGATGCTACTACAATGCCATGGCTTTTCGAAACTTATTTATATTAAAACAATGGTGACCTTTTTGCCTCTGAAGTTCCCCACCACCGTTTATTTCATTTACTTGAAGCTGGTTGCATCCTTACTCATGACCTCTTTCATACCTCCTGCTGCCATCCCACTGCCAGCAGATAAAGGCTTCCAAAGCTCTCTCAGAGTTCATTCTTGGCCTTCGCTGATGATGGCCACAGATGCAAATCTTAATCGGAGTACACAGAAAGTGTGAACAATAAGTCATTTTCTGGCCATGTAGAATTTATTGTGTGTAACTTCGAAACATAAGCATAGAACAGATACATCTTCCAACCATGTTATCCCTTGAATTCTTTTTAGGCCATAATCACTGCATTCCTAGATCAGGACATCTTTTGATGTTGGCAGTGGCTGTCTGCCTTCCACACACAGCCACCTGCAGCAAGGATGCACACAGCGCCATGGAGGAATAGGAAAAGTTGTTCCTGCAAGGAGAGTGTGTTCCTCAGCCAGCTCAGCTGAAGGTCAGCCCAGGAAGCACGCTGTCACTGTATGGATGGGGAGGGCTCACTGGTATTGAGGAGCAGTGGCTCTCCCTGGAAGAGATAGGTGTGGTCACGCTGGAGGACTGCCTGCCACATGGTCCAGAGCTGTGAAGGGCATTGGTGACCATCCTGGTGCCAGCATGGGCATGGATGGGCGGACCGAGCAGAGATGCCCGCACCACCCCACCATCCTCAGGCACTGTAGACTAAAGCCCATGCTATGGTCCACACACGCAGGGGAGCCACACATAATGCTCAGACCCAGAGGTTAGCCCGACATTCGAGTTTTTCTTGACCTGATATGAATAAGAATGTATCCAAACCAGTGTGTCAGCAGTACAGTTCTGGTGACCTAGTGCCACAGTGGATGATGAGAATGATGCACTTGCTTGCCATCACCTTCTTGGAACCCTGTCACAGCTACAGAACCTCAGGACCACTGCACAGGCACCGGTCTGGAGCTCCTGGGTCGTTTGCCCGACCTTATGCTTGAAGGCGGTAGACTAAGAGGGCTGAGGGGCTGGAGAGCACCTCAAAGCGGAAGAACAAAAATAGGGGTCCCTGTGGATCCTGACCAATGCTTGGGCTCATAGCCAGGATGGCACTACTGTCCCTATTGGTCTCAGGCACAAGAGGGGGACTTGAAAGAAAATACTAAAGATGATGCTACAAAGGGCAGACCCCCCTGCAGTGCAGTAGGGGTCCCACTTCCTTGGGTCTAATGAGTTCATGTGATAATAGGTGTGGGTGTGTGTGGGTAGGTAGACGATTATACTGATTACAATATGTATTTGAACTATTATGTATTTTACTGCCAGCTGGCTGGTCGCATTCCCCTTTGTCTCCCATTTATTATCCTTTCGTCTAATGTGACTGAGTACTTTGATATGACCAGCAGACCAATTTATCCATTGGCCGCCAAAGTCAACAGTGCTTTTGGGAGATTGGAAAAATGTTCTTACTGCTTTTACATGAACTTTTATGTCTAAGACAACATTTTAGTTTGTAATAATCTATTTATCCTTATACCAACACAGTCATATGTGTATATGTGTGTGTGTATATATATACACTCAGTCCCAGTGGTGTATACACACACACACACATTTGTTTTTTATGGAGGAAGACACAACATAGCCCTGGCAGCCAGCACTGTACTAGGAGCTAGAGATGCAGAGTGAGCAAGAAGGAGTCTTCATCTATGGTACACCAGAGTGGAGGGAGATGGAAAAGAACCCAGAAAGTTACATTATAGCAGAATACATTCTTCCACCAGAGGTCTGCCCAGGGAACTACGGAAGACTTGGTCGGGGATCGGGGCTACGTCTGTGCCAGTCTGTGATGGGTGGGAGATGATTGCTTCATTTCACCGTGCTGTGTAGCCCAATCACCAGTTTTCGCCTATTATCCTTGTTATTGATGCAGATGATGATCCGTGTGTATCGTAGGCAGCTATTAGCAAGTCAGCTACTGGTAGAGATTTAACTTTGATACTCATGGCTTTGAAATATAAGCATCCCATCTGAAAGCATTTTTGAAATAATTGTGAAATGTGTAATAAATGTATGTATAATTTGCTACCTGGCTCTGTGTTCATGATTACTTCCAGGTTCTTCAAACTATCCGAATCAATGGCAACCCTAACATGCCATACTGAAGCTGTGGAGACTAGAATAGACATCTCCAAGTGATGCCTATTTAAATACCTCATGGGGTTGTGATCTCATTACCTCTCAGCCTGGCCCACAAAGGAGAGCTTTGTATCTAGTAACTTCTCCTTGAAATTTCTTTAACAAAAACCCTTCTGTTTGTTTGGCCACAACAGGCAAGGATACGTTATATATTGAGTATGTCTCATTAGTTTGGGTTGTAGTTGATGATATCCAAGTTCCCTTAAAACCTTAAAGGTCTAACTTATTTACATTTTAGTTAATGGAAACAGGGACTCAGCTAAAAGCAGGTATGTTATTCAACAAGCAAAAAATGAGCGAATATCTACTATATTATTATGCCAGACACTGCACCGGGCACTGGGGTTTCACAAATAAACAACACACAACCTTTATCCTCAAAGAACTCATAATTTACTGGAGAATATGGACAAGTGAAGCAGTGATTACAACACCCTTATGCTCACCTTCAATGGCAGACGGACCCTCCACCCAAAGTCAGGTTCTGTTGCTGAGACTTATGATATAACACACACAAGTAGAGGCTATGAGAAGGTTTGCACAATGGCAGTTTCTGAGGCAAGGAGAGCAGGCCTCTCGAGCAGATCTGAAGTAGCTTGAGAAAACAAGGAAAGAAGGCGGGCTTATGTTTCATTATGGTTGGGGGTGAGGCAGAGTGAGGGGTCCCACACATGGACGAAGACTTACAGGGTTTGAATCTCATGCCACCACCAAAGGAGGAACTCACAGTCTCCTTATCAGCTTGTCCAAATGTGGGACACAAAGCAAAGAGGAAACAGTGAGGCTTAAAAACTATCCACAGTCAAGCATCAGAAAAAAATGGAGCCGGATTCCTCATTCCCAATACAGTGTGATGGGGAGTGATGTATGGGAGCTTTGCAAGGGCTGCTTATCTCAGACGAGCGCTAAACCCAGGTTGCAAGCGCTGAAAGAAGCTCTGGAGAAATGTGCTGTTGAGTGAGTCATGAAGAGCAAGAGGAAGCCTGAAAGCACGCAGACCTCAAGGCAGGCAGGTATCGTGCTTGAAGCATCAAGAGGTAAAAATGTATCGTCCCTAAACTTGGAGTAAATTTAGACGATAGGAAAAATATAGAGACACAGCAGCAGGTGGTCCTGAAGAGTATGAGGTTAGAGCTCCATTTAAGGACGGAGAAGCCCCGTAGAGCTGTGATTTTCACCTGGTGCGCCCCAAGAGGGTTTAAAACGTGCAGTACCTGACTCTTCAGTCAGGGACACTAACCTCCTTTCCCTTAGATTGCCAAATCAAAACATAACAACAGCCAACACAATAGCCCTCTGGTGTGAATGAATCAAAATTATACCTATTTTTTTTTTGCCAGATAGGGAAAAACTATCATTAGTTTATGTGTGCTGTGAGATGAAAAAGGTTGAAAATCACTGCCTTAGAGTATTAATCAGACCTGCATTTTAGAAGGTGACTATTCTATTCCAAAGCTGCCTGAGTTTTAATAAGGAAAAGGAAAAGCTGCAATCAGTGAGAGCTATTGCCTTGATTAGTTAACCTTCTCTTGGTAATCACCGTCTTAGTTTAAAACGGTCACTCTCAACATAGTCTTAGGTGTTTCTAGTAGGGGGTGAGCTGTGGAAGGGCAGGGAGATAAGAACTTCTTGGTCAGTCTTTTCAAACTATGGAAGTCACTCTATTTCCCCAAACATCTGATAACACCTCCTAAAAGAAAGAATTATCTGTGGTTTAAAAAAAAAAAATGTCTGGGTGATTTGGGTATAGGTTGTCTTCTGCATCCTGGAGAATTACTGGGCTAACAGAGCAAAGCTCTAAGGGCCAGTGGTCAAGATCATAGACTTGGCCTACAAGACTGGGTTAGCTAGAGAGGGAGGGACAGTGGAATACTTTCCTGGAGCATTAGAATCACAGAGGAGTGGGCTCCAATGTGGTTGTAACAGGACTGGATGACCTAGCTGTAATGCTTTAGAGATGTTCCACTTTGTGGAGGAAGACAGAACAAAGGACAATACACAGAAAAGGGCAGGAGAAACAGAGAGCTGAAATTGCCAAGGGAAGCTGGCCCTGAAGGTAAGCTAAGCTTACCCAACGTGTCCATCACACTAGCCTCCCTTCCTCTTATTTTTGACATAAGAACTGAGAACTCAACCTCCAGGACATTTGAGAATGGGAGACAAATACTAATCAGATATTTATGGGATATAGTCACAATTTTCTAAGCAGATTCCCTAGTAATGTCTCAGCCAGTGGCCTCTCTCTTTTTGTTCCATTTCAGGTAGCTCTCCTGGTAATCCTTGTGTGACACCAGAATCAGCTGCCAGCAAGCCATGGGCTGTGTGCTGCTGGAGGCAAAAGAGTAATAAAGTTGGAACTGGTCTGCCGAGCAAAGGCGCCTTTAAAAAAAAGCAGGATGCTTGGAGTTGGGGGAGGAGGGATTTGATTAAAGAAAGAAAACCTGTGACCAAGGCAACCAGAAGGCCCCCAAAAGCCTGTGGGAGCTTGGGGGACAAGGATGAAGAAGTCCTGTAGATTTGTTACATCAAGACATTAATGTTTCTAATCAAGGTTTCTAGGGGACCCTTAGGCAATTAACTCATGGTCCAGTTGTCAACTATTATGTATCTGCAGCTGATTCTCCTCTTTGTACCAGCTCTTCCTTTTCCCTGACCGACACTACTGGAGTTGAGAAGTGGTTATGAGCTGCTACATTCAGCACTAATTTAACCTTAGTGCGTCATTCACTTCTTTCTTTTTCTGTAGCCGATCGAAGAAAAGAAGAAAGTTCATTCGATCAAGGTTTGAGCCTTTCGAGGAGAGAGGGAATGATTTAAATACAGGAGCATGATATTTTTAAAACCAAGGCTAGTAGTAGTCTAATAAGGTGATTCTGGCCATATGAATGAATCCATTTTTCATTTTCATCGCCAGGTGCACCCAAGGTCAATGTCCATTCAGGAGATTATAGGAAAATGGTTGTAAAGTTACTGCTTTAGCAAATTAAAACTTCAAGAGCAAAATTACACATATATGCTTTAATAATAGTAGGCATTTTTAAGATAGCATAAATTTATGATAAAAACAAGGAAAATTGACAATTTGTAGTTAACCCCACAGGTCCAGATCAAAAAAAAAAATCTTTGAACTAAAAATAAAAGAGAGAACAATAGGTAGGGAACTATTTAATAACATGGCATTTAAGCTGAAGAAAACATATTTTGTAACTCAACTTGCTGTTTAATATTAATCTTAAAATATTTTATATTGTACTTTCTTACTCCAGCCAAGCATTATTTAAATTTTCACTCACTGATTAGTTTTTAGAAGATTAGTTCATTCGGAGACATATGGTTAATTGCATATTATCTATGATTCATCAGGGCAAGGCTTGTTTCATTACTAAACTTGAGTAGCCTGACTATAGCTGGCGCAAAAGACATTTAAAATCTACGGAAAATAATAAGTACTTACTGAGTAGGCCTTTCAGGAGCCTAGACTTTGCCCACCAGGCTGATTTATAATGTCAGAGACCAAATTTCTGCGAGATAAGTTTTCCAGAGAACATGATTCTCAGGCACAGAGGAAATGCGTAGAATCAGAAAGAAAAAAGTCTGTGGCCGCCTCCTGCTGCTCTCTCCAGCATTTCTAGGGAGTCTGATGGTCAGCCTTCTGGCTTCCAGGTAAATTTCTGAAGATGGTTCACTTCAAAGCTCTTTGATTTTGTCAAAATGAAAAGAGATGAAAAATAGCTCTTTTTGGTGAGAAGTGGCCTGTTTTGGATGACATTGCTCAAGGTATTTTGAAACCTTTTCTAGGAACAGTGATGGATTTGCACACATGTGTTCACACTCTCTCAATGTCTTCCCTCATGCTAGTAAAGATTTATGAGTTAGCCTTTCCAAGTGTTGGGAAGGCATCACGTGGCCACATCAGAGAGCGGGACCCTGCACCAGTCCCGGCCTCTTTAGGGATCATCGGCGTCATCACCACCTGACTACAATTGACCCCTCAGTATGCTCTTTTCCTTGATGAAAAAAACGAGTGAAGTGTCCACCGTTTCTCATGGTTGAATTTATACATCAGATTTAAAATTACTTTATCCAACAAAGAAATTGCCTCAGAATACCAGAATTGGCTCTGAAGAGAAGCCCAGTCTATGTGAACAACCAGATCTGGGCTCTGGCAGAACTAAACTTTAATAAAGTGTAACTGCCCCCCTCACTAATTCCAAATATATTAATTATAGAGGGATCTTAGGTGGCTTCTTAAAATAATCCGATTAATTGTCTTATCATGCCAAATCAAAAGACAGGGAATCCCAAGTTTCTGAAATTCAGATACCTGAAGTATGGTTAATAAAATTGTAAAAGTAATATTTACTGAAAACATTATTAAACCTCAGTAATAAGAATTACCATAAGTCATATTGAAATTTATTACATTTTCTTCTGTCGGCTGAAAAGGGTTTTTTGTTTTGTTATGTTTGACATATTTATGTTACATAAATAGAAGTTCAATTAATATTTATTCAATAGAATAAGTAGTGCACATCTAGTAATAATCATAATAAACTTTGCACATTTTCAGAATGGTTAAGTCAGTATTTCCCTTTGGTGGGCTGTCTGTCCTAGCCTCGCCACGCCCTTTTCCTAGTTTAACCTTTTCCTTTATTCTCACAGTGAATAGCATTCTTTTCAGTACTTGAACAGTGTAAATATTCTGAGATTTTCTAGCTCAGATATCTTTAGGTAAAAAAAAAACCTTCTTTTCAACAGTTATGCTAATACAGTCGCATTACTAAACTTTTTACTATTTCATTAAGAAACAGTTTGCTGCTTATTTCTACTAATCATTTGTTCAAGGGCAGGAACTGTGACATCTGATCTCTTCGGTGCAGTCCGTCAAGCTGGGCTCGGTGCTTTATCTCTGCGTCAGGCCATAGAGGTTGTGAGAAAGGATGCTAGTCTGTCTTAAGTCTCCCAAAGACAGGGCTCTCTGAGTTCTGTCTTATTCAGGAAGTAACCAATGGTATAAACTTGCCAACCAGACACAATCACTTTTGGTGGCTAAACAAAATACACAGACTGGTTTCTGGTATTAGAAGCCATGAAGTTGATTTCATTCTTCTGATAATGGATAGAATTTAATATTTGCCACTGGATCATGAAAATGAGGTGATTTGCTAATAAAATGACATGGTCTTAATGTTCCTGTCTTTTCAATCTTCCCCACAAGGTGAAAGAGAAGGGAGGTATCAAGCAACATTTTATGATGCTCATTTTATTTTGTGGGTTAGGAATTCAGACTTTACACAGGCAAGCTAGCTTATTTCTGCTTCCCCATGTCTGCGGCCCCAGTTAGAGAAGCTTTGGCATGAATCAAACCACTAGAGGCTACGATCATCTGAACACTTCTCACTCATGTCTGGCACCTGGGCTGGGGTGACTTGAAGGCTGGGCTCAGATGGGTCTAATGACCAGAGCTCTGACTCCTGGGCTTTCCATGTGACTTGATCTTACAGCATGGTGACCACTGGATAGATGGACTTCTGAAGTGGTTGCTCTGGGCTTACAACTGTGCATGTCCCCCAAAAAGATGGGAGCTGCATGGCCTCTTGTGACCTAGCCTTAGAAATCTCATAGTGTCACCTCTGGTAGACTCTATTGATTTCTTAGATTGAAGGCGAGGAGAACAGACCTTGTCTCTTGACAGAGGGAGTGTTGAATATCAGGGCCATGCTTTCAAACAGCTCCAGAAGATTGGCTTTTCTGTGAAGCAGCCTGGGTCAAGTATTGTGGATTAGCCCATATTGGTTATCTCTTATTCCTCAGTGATTCTATTGTCATGCAGCCCTTCCAACTCAACCTGTGCCGAACTCTTCAGCTAATGAGACAAGGCGAAGAACTAAGTTTTGCCGAGTCTTGATGATTGCATGTGTCATATTTACCCCCACCCACTAAACTCATACCAGTACAAGCTATGCCAAGGCTGTTTGGGAACTAAACCATCTTAGAAGACTCTGGCAGTCTTCCTTCCCAGAATCATTGAGATTTTAGAGAGGGCTTGACTTGGTTGGCTCTGTTTCCTCAAAGACTGTGTATCTCCAACCTGATAAATGTATCTGCCCACCTCCCTGAAGAAAGGCTCTCAGAGGTTCTCTCAGAGTTTTTTGCCCTTTCTTCAGATCTCTGACCTTCAGTGACTTTTCCATCTTATGAGAACTGCCCGGGGGATATTCTTAGATCTGCTTTATACTCTGAAGCCTGTGTGTAAAACCACACTGTTTCCTTGGAAGTCGACACAGCTGTTTTTATGGAGTAGTCCTATTATGCTGTTTTGCTCTCTAATTTTTTTTTTTGTAAGTTTAGTCCTTGTTAAATGAGCCCAGGTCCTAAGCCAAAAGTGTGTGTGTGTGTGTGTGTGTGTGTGTGTGTGTGTGTACTTTCAAAATGATCATGAGAAATTATAAAGAAGACCTCGTCTTATCCCACTTCATGCATTTTTGCTTTTAGCCTTTTCTTTTCTCATGTCTTGTGAGAACAGTTCTAGGTTTGCTAGAACTAGGCCTGCTGCTTTACTTGTACGTGTACACTTCATACCTTTCTAATCCAAAGGCTTCTGTCATTCTCATGAATGCAAAGCGAGTAAAAACGTACACATTACAATGGACTAACCCACAGAAACCCCACTGATGATGGAGGTGGGACCCTTTTTGCCAAGATGCCGCCACTACTTCCGATCTCCTGCTGGCTCCTTAGAGTAAACAAAGCCCAGGAGGACAGGTTAGTGTGGGTCCTGGCAGGGTAATCAGAAAGCCCCAGCACTGAAGACTCTAACTCCGACGTTCACAGTCCTCACAGCTGAGTGTCAACAAAGCAGAAAGTGGTCCTGCTCTGATAGTGTGAGCTCTGCCCAGGTCACACTTTCGCCTGGCTGGTTCTGTTGATGGCAGCACAAAGTGACACAGATTCCAAAGGTGGAACCTCTCCAGGACCAGGGAGTGGTGGATTATATAACCAACCTGGGGTAGTGTCAGCTTTATCAGGGCCTGATAACTAACAACTTGTAGCTACTTGTTTTTGCCAAGAACATCCGAAGAGATCTTGTTTTTCTTTGTGAGACCGAGTAAAATGATTCTAAATTCTTAGCAGTCAAATGAACACTTCGTTTAGTAAGATTTATTTTCCATGTAAAATCTATACTTCACTTAAAAATACATTCCTTAGTAATCCCTTTTCCAGCTATGCATTTACTCTTTGTTAAGGCTGGTAGGTGGTGTTGGCAACAATATATGTAATAAGATTCCTAGAATGCTGGGAATGGTTGGGTAGATAGATCCACAAATTGGTAAATTTGCAAGCAGAATTCCAATTGAATTCCTATTCTAAGTAATATCACAGCACATACAGGTGAAAGAAGACAAAATGCCCAATATATTGATGCAAAAATTGAAAATTATATTTCAATAAGTAATGGAGTCATTTCTTTGAGATACAGTAAGACATGAACTCAGGAATCAACACTTAGGACTAAGAGTATTTAGTCTGATGCTATCTGGAAAGGATCTGGGTTTCAGATTGAGTCTAAAAGGGAGCAGTCATTAAAAATAATTCCCATTCTTCCCTGGCCAGGTGCCTCAGTGGGTTGGAGTGTCGTCCCATACATCAAAAGGGGGCGGGTTTGATTCCTGGTAGGGACACTTATAGGAGGCAACCAATCCATGTTTCTCTCTCTCTCAAATCAATAAGCATATCCTTGGGTGGGGATTAAAATAATAATAATAATAATAATAATTTCCATTCTTTATCCCTCCTCAACCCACTTATCTGTGTTATGGTTTAAGAATGTAATAGACAAAGTTGAAGCAGGAGAGAGGAAAGAGTGGCCCATGAAAGGGAATTTGCCCAGATCTAGTCCTGAAGGCCCTGGAAGATCCTGCATTTTCTCAGGACTTTCACTAATTCAAAAGAGTCTGGGAGGTCAAATCTAAATCTAGGCTCGAGTGAAAATCTAAAGTGACCTGGGGACTGAAGCTCAAGTATGTGTCTTCAGTCCTTATTCTTATATTCCGTCTCCTGGCAAGGAACAGAGCCAGCCCTGTCTTTCTGAGAACATACAGGTAGGGAATGATATAAGAATTATTTTAACATTAAATAAAACATTGCACTATAGTAATTATTTTTAATAATAACTACATATTATGAGGTAGAGAGCCTCATTCTTTTTAAAGATATCGTCACTTATCTTTTTTTATTGTTTTTTCTGTTACAATTGTCCAGTTTTGTCATCTTAATTGAGCAAACCAAACAGCTTTGCAAAATAGGTGAAGAACACATTACTTTCATTTCACAGAGCAATTCACTGAGGCTCTAAAAGGATAACTAACTTACACAGGATAAATCAGAAAGTGAGTAGCCAATGCCCTTTCCATTAAAGGGCTTTGTGACTGTCCCCAAAATTTGATCCTTGGAACACCCATTGTGGTAGACAGCACAATGGCCCTTAAAAGATCTCCACATCCCAACCCCCGGATCCTGTGAACACATCGTTTCACATCGCAAAGGGTAGTCATGGTTGCAACTGGAATGAGGGTTGCTAATCAGCTGACCTAGGGAGGTGACCCTGGACTATTCAACTGGATCCAATGTACTCACAAAGGTCCTTAAAAACGGGAAGTGGAATAAATCAGAATGATGCAATGGGCGACCTCAACCCACGTCAATGGCTTTGATGATGGAGGAAGGGGGCCATGAGCTAAGGAATGCAGATGCTCTAGAAGTCAGACAGGGCAAGGAAATCTACTCGTCCTAGAGCCTCCAGAAAGACGCCTGTGTCAGAATTCTAACCCACAGCACTGCAAGATAATATATCTGTGTAGTGTTAAAGCATTAATTTTGTGGTAATTTCTTACAGGAGCAATAGAATACAAGGTCTGTCCAGAAAGTATCCATCCATGTACTATGAAACATAGAGACATGTATTGAAGAAGATACAAGAGACATTGTGCATAGGACAATGACAACTCAGTCCCCTTCAAAGTTATGACCTTCTTGAGGAAATCTGATTCATTGGAAGTGGTTTGAATCAAGTCAATAGCAACTGCAGCAGGATGTTCCTTCTGCCCTGGGAGCAGAAGCCATGGAACAAATTTTGCCATGACACGTTTCATGCCAAGATCCTGCATCAAAATCTTAGACATAGTAGTTTTTGGAATCCCCAGATCAGCTTCTAGTTCTCTCACTGTCAGTCACAATCTTTGTTGACTGCAGCCCATACACATTCAACACTCTCAGGTGTTCTGCTTGTTGCAGGCCTTCCAGAGCGTGGATCATTTTCAACAGATTCTTGACCATCTTTGAAGGATTTGTGCCACATTTTTATTTGTGCTGCGCTCATTGCATCATCTCCAAAAGCCTTCTGAATCATCTGCATAGTTTCCGCGGAGGAATGTTCAAGCTTAACGCAAAATTTGACGCAAATTTATTGCTCTACTTGCTCAGTCATTTTGAATGTGATGGCCACACAGTGCACATACTCATTCAATGACATCTATCACCCTCATTGACTAGTACAGTGAAGTCATCATTGTTCACATATGTACAGTCCAGTCCACTCTCTTTGGCTGCCAGGTTACATCGATGTCGCACAAACCTTTCTCATTATATTAACAATGGTTGGACTTTTCTGGACAGACCTTGTATGTACCAAAATGCTAGTGCCGTGACATATTTTATTAACAAGGACTTTCTAAGACAATGCTATGCTGGTAAATGTTTAATAATCAGCTATCCAGGAGAAAAAAAAGCCCCATCAGTGTTTGTCAATTTCTATGGTGTAAGTACTCCCACCACAGTTGATTTCAAGCTACTACAAACATCATCAATCCAAGAGTTGGGAAGACAGGCCCACAGTCTCCCATGAGCTGGTACCAAGAAGCGGCAGCATGCCACAGGAATACATTTGGGAAACTGCATACTTAGCCCTTTCAGACTTTCACTGTGCACATTGGGTTCGTTAAAGGTAGACCTTCAGAGAAAAAGTCAGCTTATTTGATGACATTTTCCCCCTGAATGGTCGGCATTATGTGGAAACTTGGAAAGTCAGTGACAAAACACTATCAGCCATGCCATCTACTGTCTCCCAACCTGGATTTTTTTACCTTCTACCAAGACATCTTCCCAACTTGTGAATGCATTTTACTTTCTTCCTATTATCCATCTCATAATAATTGGGGAATATGAGCCTAGAGGTAATAATAACACAGGAGAAACCAGTATTTGTGGCTAGCCCTCATCGCTGACTACTCGCTTTGCTGGGCAAGGCAAGTAGCAGCAAGCAGCTGATAAAAAAAAAAAAGATTTATATTGACATCAAAGACCTATTGACTGAAGATCTCTTCTCTTTTACCATAATCAGTCCACGTTGTCTTCTGAGTGAGGGGTCACCTTGCTTCAAAGAACCAGCTTTTGCGTGCTGGGTGTTAGTGTAATAGGATAAATGACATTTGCCCTGTGACTACTAATTCACATAATTCCTCTCACAGGCTTTTCAGAAGCTTGGGGGAGTCTTTTGATAATGATTTAATTTTTCTCCTGAGCTTGTTAACTCTGCTTATTAGTGGCATAGGGGTGGGGGTGGGGTGCTTTAATCTTGCTAATTAATGCATTTCTGTCTCTTCCTGTTTAGATAATTTCTTTTGGATGACTCAGTCTCTTTAGGGTAAATGTTCAGTCTTTCAGATTTCTCAACCGTTTCCCTGCTCCTTCCCGAGATGGTGTCATATGTCTCGGGGTTGGGGGCCAGAGGAGATCATGTAATCCTGTGGCAGTGGGCAAGTGGGGCTTCTATGAATGCCGGCCCTTGTTCTGTGTGCCGTTCTCGGGCTCTGTGGTGAGGAAGTTAGTCTCTTTGGCTCACTGGGGTCTGCTGACATGTGGCTGGCTCCATGTGGCCTCTGGAGAGATCGAGCTGATACCCACACCTGAAATTTGTGGGCCCAGCCTTTTGCCTCTAGTCTCGAGGCTCCACGCCTAGCAGCCCTTGTTCCCAACCCCGACTTCCACTCGCCCTTCAGTGCTTCTGTGGGCCCTCATTGGAGCCTACAGGAGCTAGGCCTGTCCCACGCCGAAAGGTGCCACTGCAGCCATTAAGTAACACCTCTCTTGCTGCCACATTATCATGCTGGTGGCATGTTGGATGAGACACAGAGACAAATGCAGAGCTTCTCTATCCCTCAGGTTATCGCAGAGAAAGTATGTTATGAACTCTAGTGTCCTTGGATCTCTCAAGATGTTAGGGGGCCTTGGGGATTAGACAGTTAAGAATATGCTTCTGTCACGGTTGCCTACCACCCTGGTACTTCTTGGTACGCTGTGCCATGCTTGATAAATGATTTTGCATTGCAACTCCTTTCTGACAGAAACACTGCGTAGGCCACATGTATTTCAGTAGGAATCATGGCTTAGCCTTCATGGGTGGCAGAGATAGTCTCTCTGCACCAGGGGAAAAAAATCTCTCAAATGTGAGATGGCCAGGGTTGGTTTTTTGTATAAGAAATCGTGGAAAGACTAGGAGGTAAGGATTACCTAGGATGAAAATATATTGATTTGATATCCTGGCTATTCCCATTATACCTGCCAATAGAGCTGTGCTAGAGAAGATGTGGAGATTCCTCCTCCCCTCATGCCTGCATCATGACATCACTTGAGAATTTAAGTAAATAACCATTGGATTTTATTCCTTATGTGTGTGTATATTAATTTCATTCATCCATAGTAGCTAGCATGGTATTATCCTAGTGGACATGAGTATTCGTAATGTGCTTTGAATAGATTCAGAGTAACTGCTTTATTTTCCAGACAAAAGGCTTATTTTCCTCCTATTTCTCTAACAATTAACATTTTGTTCTATTAGCATGTAGTAACCACACTGTAACTAGTTTTCATATAATCTGTCCTATGTCCCAATATCGCTCCACAAGTGTGCTAAGTATGGGGGACCCTAAGAGCCAGGATCTTGTGATATTTACGTCTGTATCTTTCACATGTATATCCTAAGTAATGTGCCTGGAACACAGAAGCTGCTCAATTCATGAATGGATGAAATAACCTTTCAGCACATGAGCAGCGGAGAAAAACATCTCAATCCACCATCGGTGTCAGGTCTCTGACTGCGGTATAATGACTCAGCCGTGGAAGCAACCCAGGAGAAGTGAATCACGGCAGATTGAAAGCTCACTTTCAAAACTGAGACATTTTTATTAAATTTGGCAATGTGGATTGACTGTATGAATATGAAATATTCAACCAACTGTGACTATTGAAGAGGGGCTCCAGAGCAATGTGTCTTTATGACAAAATACATGTAACTGAAACAAACATCTAACACTGGACACATAGTAAGCACTACATGTTTGCTATCACCATGGTATTTCTACTGAGTAATACTGCTGTTAGCTCCAGGCAATTGTTGTTTTTATAAAAATTTAAATTATTTTATTTTATTTTTTAATTTAAATTACTTTAAATTCAAAAAATGAATACCTACATATTATAGAAAAAGCTATAAAACACAGGTAGGTTAGAAAAGGAAAAAATAATATACTACCTGAAGAAAATCATTTTAATAATTTGGTCTATAAATTATGCTTCTAAAATATTAAATTATGCCTTATTGTAGATGTTATTAGTTTGATTTAAGAACAATAATGTTGTT
>VMDR010003285.1:0-74439 GCA_007922815.1 Macrotus californicus
CTTACTTTTTTTTTTTTTTAATGATTTTGTTCATTTATATTTAGAAAGAGGGGAAGGTAGGGAGGGAGAGGGAGAGAAACATCGAACGGCTGCCTCTCACATGCCCCCAACTGGGGACCAGGCCCACAACCCAGGCATGTGCCCTGACCGGGAATTGAACCTACAACCTTTCAGTTTGTGGGATGAAGCCCAACCCACTGAGCCACACCAGTCAGGGCCTACGGGGCAACTTTTAAATTGCAGTGGGGTGAGAGCTGCATCTGTAAGAAACTATGACTTTCTGTTCTGTTGGGATATGAGCCCCAAGATAGATACAGGTTGAAGACAGTTTCTGAGTGAAGTGAGACACAGTATGCATTCAAGGTCAGGTTTCTTCGCTGCCATTGAAGAGAAGCCAGCCTCGCCCTGGAGGGGACACCAGATGTCTCTCTGTGAGGGCCATGCTGGTAATGAAGGACTAAGGCCTGGAGGCTGCCTCCTCCCTTTCCCTCTTTAAGGCCCTATGTGCTACAGCAGGAAGCTTCCCTGTTCTCTAAGTGCTTGTTCCAGCCCCTTTGTAAGGAGCAAGACCTGAAGAAGTCACATGTCTACGCCGCACAAGTGATTCCACAGGAGAGCATTTGTCTGTTTCTCTCCATGAGCTGGCAGTGAGACCAGCCTTTCCGTTTGCTCTGTGCTTCCTCTGCAGGTAAACTCTGTGTGCTGGGCCTCGCTGAACCACTTGGATTCTCACATTCTGTATCTTTTGGCAGATGAAGGGTTTGGTGGGCAGGCCACGCCCTGATGTGGACGGGCATCTGTGGGTTTGTGAAGTGGCATCCTCGTAGCCAGAGACCTGGGCCGTTCTGCATGTGCTGTCGCCCTTTCAGAAAGAGCAGTGCACATGGGTAGCAAACGGGGATTCCCATGCTGCCCAGGGAAGTCGTTGAGGTCCTGGGGCGACTCTGAGGTCACTGTTTGCCGTACACTGATCTGGAACTTGAGGGCTGGTGTTTTAGCAGCGGAGCAAAGCAGAAAGGAGCAGTAAAGTCTTGGGAAGGAACCCCAGATCCTCCTGAAGGAGAGATAGGAGTCAAGAGCGGCAGTGGTCCCAGGATGGGGTGAGCTTCCTGGGGGAGACAGAGGACAGAATCCAGAGGAAGGGGGCTTCTTCGTTGTGGCACATGGGTCTGCGGGCTGTGGCCCAGGTTCCCTGCCAGAGATGGCCTCCTTCAAGGCACTCTTCTGCTCTCCAGCTTCCCAGAGAGCCAGCAGGGCTTTTGGCTAGGAGCACAGCAGTGCAGTGTCAGGGAAGCGGGGCCCTTCCTCTGGGGTCCCCGGGCACCTTGATGCACAGGACAGCTGTCCATCATGTGCTTCAGGGAAGAGTATTGTTCGACCCAAAGCCAAAGCCACAGGTTAATGAGTCGTCTGGGTTCATTTCCATATTAAATGAGTTCTTAGAAGTATGACCACTGGTACCAAACACCTACATCATGAGGTGCTGTGAGGTTGACGGTTGACATCTGTGAATGCACTTAGCGCAGTGCTTGGCACGTTACAGGTCCCCAGCAAATGAGGGCTGAATTGGAACCTATTTCTAAAATTTATTCCTCAGCACTGTTTCAGAGGGGGTTAGAGCCGAAATTAGGGATCTTACTATAAATTTTACGTAAGACAAAACTGGGTACTTGGTAAATTGAGAGTTTTATGTGACTGACTTTCGGAGTTCTCTGGGTGATGGGACTAACTTGTCACTGTGATGAGGTCACCAGAGGACAGGAGAAACCAAGTCTTCAAGGAGAGAAAACAGTAACCTCACTCTCATTTTTTATTTTAAAACAGTGTGATATTTTTTTCCTTTTTGTTTTCTAATTCCCTTTTTTTTAAGGGGGAGAGAGAGAGAGAGACATGGATTTGTTGTTCCACTTACTTGTGCATTCACTGGTTGATTCTGGCATGTGCCCTGACTGGGGATCGAACCCGCAACCCTGGTGCGTCAGGACAGCGCTCTAACCAACCCAGCGAGCCGGCCAGGGCTGGAACAGGGTTGTTTCATGTTTCTGAGAGCTGAGAAGGTGGAAATCCTGTTACTGGTTTTGAAGAGCACAGAGTATGGTCTTCGGTAGCTTGACCAGCGGCTGGCCCTCTGGTGGTCATTGCAGGTAATCTTCAGGCTTTGGTGCACCTACCGCTTCTGCTGAAAGAACATGGAACATTCTCTCTTTACCAAAATGGTACCTGTTCAGACCTGCATTCTGCATTTTTCCCCAGAGAGTGGTGGAAGGTCGGACTGAGTGCTTTTCTACACATACTGGGCTCTTTGTTCACCTGTGGCCTGTTAAAGGATGAAATGTACAATACTGGCCCTGTAAGTGTCCGAAGTTTGACTGTAACCTGGGCTTCGGCCCCAGCACTTGAGAGTGCACACGTGCAAGGACTTTCTCCCCACATCCGTGCCCTCCACACTAGAGGCACTTAACATGGGGCCTGCGCCCAAGGCAGCATGGCACAGACGGTCAAGAATTTTGCCTGATTGCTTTGCAGATATTTATATTTTTTGACAAAGAGGGGTGTGTGTTCATTCCACCAGCATCTGTTGAGCATACACAATCCCTGTGCAGAGTGCTGAGATGGGCAGCTCCACAGGTGACCAGTCTGGGTAGTGATGTCTGCGGGGCAGCTGGATGCAAGAGGGGTGCAGGGATTGGGGCAGCCTTCCTGGAGTGGTCCCCACATGGGAAGGAGGGGCCAGAGTTCCATCAGAAGAAGGAAGCAAGAGAGAGTGTGGCACACCGGGCAGTAGTGTTTCGTATCCACGGTCTCTGGCTAAGTAGGGCCTTGCGAGACTGACTCCGCAGGGATGTGGGATGCCCATGGGAGACTGTGGTCGTAGAGTCACTTCTTACACAGGCTGGCGAGGGTGAGACCTCAGACAGAAGGGTGCTGCAGGATGAAGCGGGCACTGGAGAGGGAGTGAGCGATGAGCAGGGTGGAGAAGGGGCACAAGGCCAAGAGGCTTGGGTCATCTAGGCCATAGAATGTCGAGGACTGGAAAAAGTCCAAGGATGGTGCTCCAGGAGAGTGGGGGTGTGGAGACCAAGTAGGAGTACCTAGTTAGAAACGGTGCTGCATGACCACGGGGCAGGACTGGAGTGTCCATCAGCTTCAGAAACTAGGGCTCATTGGAGACCTTGGGGAGAAACCAACTGGTACGGTGTCATACCTGGATTTCAGTGGGTTGACTAGACAGAAAGGCAAGGAGTGCGGATGAACGTAGGTTCCTGTAGAGAGAAGTTTGGCTGTGAAAGGCAAGGGAGAGGAACCAGATCAGCCAGAAGATGGTGCAGTAGAAAAGTAGGCAAAGAATAGAAGGAGACAATCCAAAAAGGAAACTCAAATGAGTATAATCAAATGAGTCAGTACACCCAGTTGTAGTCAAGGAAATGCAGATTTAAATAACGAGATGTCACTTTATACTCATTCAGATAAGCACACATTTTCAAAGTCTGGCAGTGCCAAGATGAGGCAGATTTGGAGAATGGGAACACTGCCGTGGAAGTGAATTGACACGACCACGTGTCAGTCTTTACATTGAAGATGCGGGAACCTTACACCCACAGCTCCGCTCGAGGGACCGCAGGTCATGACTTGTCAGGGGCCATCACGTCAATCTGTGAGCAGCATTTATGAAAGGAAATAGACAAGAAAATATCAGAGTTTCATATTTAGGGCAAATGTTTTATAAAACTCTTCTTTCAACTGTGTGTGTGCGTGTGTGTGTGTGTGTGTGTGTAACGCATGGTAGTGCACAGTTATGGCCCTGGGCTTGGGCAGCACTGCCTTAGGAAAGCCTCCCACACGTGGGCGTGGGAGACAGGAGGGTACTCATTACAGCAGCAGAGCACAAAGAAAGGGAAACTACTGGGTGCCCAGCCACAGAAGACGGGCGAGTAAGTTGTGGTGTGTTTATACAGAGAATGGAGTCAGTGAAGGAAGCGGGACCACAAGCATCAGCACAGGTGGGACTGATCAGCACACTGGCTTCTAGACAATGGAGATTGAAAACTTGTAGAAGATACCCTTCGTGATGCCATTTATGTATGTTTTCAGAACATGAACTGCTCTTTACATTGCTCATGGACAAATACGTCATGGAAATACAACATGGCCCAGAGCAGTGATTCTGGGTGAGGGAGAAGGGAGAGTTGGGCCGGGGAGGGGTCAAAGAAGGCGTTTAATTGTATCTGTGACCTTTTTTCCTTTAAAAAATCCTGAAACTAAATACGGAAAACGTAAACGTGTTAAGTCTGGCTTTACGGGGGTTATTTTTGTAATTTCTTGAAGGACGCTGATGCCCATCCTCGCAGAGGAGACCTTGTACATAACTGTCCTTAACAGCTCTTCCAGGCTCTGCCTCATGGGGATCGCCGAGACGCCCGGCTGTGCCACCCTGCTCCCGGCGTCACTGTTCGTCAGTAGTCATCCAGGTACCGGGTCCTTTTTGTGAAATAAGAGGGTGCTGTGACAGAGGTCTCTGTCCTCCGCCTCCGAGAAGCTGGAGCCAACACCCCCACCATAAGCTCCTCAGCGAAGGCTGGAACACAAGGGGTGGGAACCAGAGGCTCCGTGAACCCGGCAGAGCTCACAGGGTGGGGACCGTCTGCAGAAGCACCTGTGGGCGTCCTTCAGCCTGACCATGGTTCGTACCAGAAGCATGTACATCTTTACACGTTTCCTCCTCTCGGGGCATTCAGGAGCCAGGACAGTTAAGAGTGTGTGCAGCCAGTGCAAGAAATCAAAGTGCTTCTTTGAGATGCCTGTACAGATCACGTCCAGAAGTGACCAGCCGGTGCTGTCTGGGATACTGACATTCTCTCTGGCAGCATTCTGAATATTAAGTTGCCAGTCTTTCGGAGAATTAGGATCAATTAGACAATGGTCAGGCCTCCAAGAGTGCAGGCTTCAGGCAGACCTGGCACGAATCCCAATGTGAACAGATTGCTTAACCTCTGTAAAGTGAAGATAATACCTCTCCCATCGGGTTACACAGAGGATTAAATGAGGTCACGGACACAGTCCAGTGCCTGGAATTTCACTGTACAGCTAGTCTATGAGGCAGATATTATCACCAATGTACAGATGAGGGAACTGAGGCAGAGTTCAGAATTTGCCTCACGGAACTAGTCTGCAGTGGCAGAAGTCAGGACAGCGGTTTGGTCTGGGGAGGCAGGAATTGGGAAGGGTGCTGAAAAGTTCTGTTTCTTAACCTGGGTGGTGGCTCTGTTTACTTTGTGATTATTCACTTAACTCTACACTTGTGATTTGTGCCCTCCACATATGTTTTATCAGTAAGAGTTTATTTTAAAAAACGTTTTGCTTGAGGTTACACATCTAACAGTGTGATCTGGGACTAAAGTCCTCTTATCTGTGACATTATACTGCCTCTCTAGTAGCTGTTAATGTTTTCATATTTCTGCTGGGATGTCAGGAAAGATTTACATATTCACTCTCAGAATAACCACTTTGGAACCGGGGACCCCACCTGAGTGCCTCATTTTTTGCTACCACAAAGCCCAGAATGGAGCCAAGGTATAGACGCCCCCCCAGCAGCTATTCCTAGAGGTTCTCAGATCTGACCGTCGATGTCCCTAGAGGGCAGCCATGCTTGACATTTCGCTGCCTCTCTCAGCAGGGGACCGACCTGGCATGCTCTGCAGTTTCCGGATCCCTGGGGCCTGGTCCTGTGCGTGGTCCATGAACATCCAGGCCAATAACTGCTTCAGTACAGGTGAGCTGTGGCTGCCACCCCAGGTTCTCAGAGGAAAGGATTTCTTACACCTTCAACGCCCCTGTCCAGCAGTCCGTCTCCCCAGACTACAAGTGACATTTGTCTCTCCACCCTATCTCTGCCTCTGTCAGGCTTGTCCCGGTGGGTCCTGGTGACCAATGTGGTGACGGGACACCGGCTGTCATTTGGGACCAGTAGTGACGTTTTGGCCCAGCAGTTTGCTGCCATGGTAGGTTGGACTGGGAATGTGAAGCTTCCCAAGAGTGGAAATTCTGCTGGATTGAAACTGGATCCCCATGTGGCATTTGGCCCTCCTCCCCCTTTACAGGGGACGAGGGCAGCGGAAAGGATCAGCAGGCTACTGAAGGTGTCTGCACTAGTGGAAGGTGGCTGATGCAGAAAGGCTTTGTCATACTGGCTTTAAACAACTTCCTGTTTAAATGAGCTGTTAGTGGTTCTTAGTAGTGCTTGGACGAGCCAACAGGACAGTTTTGTTAATGTATATATTAAGTCCCAATTCATAACACCAAATAGTTTCATACACAGCTTTCAAGTTACATATTTTATAAATCTAAAAATCAAAATTCTAGTCATTAATACATTTCAAAGGCTTGTCCCACAGAAAACACCATCCCTCTCTAAACCAGAGGAGGGAGTGTGCCGACCCGTTTCCAGCAGTCAGCACGAAGTTCATTGACTCGGATTTCTTCAGCCATCTTCCCTCTCCGTTTGGGACCCCCTGCCTTCCCTGGACCTCTGACCTCTCCTACTCCATACTGCTCACCCCAGCTTCTCTGAGCAGCCTTGGTGGAGACAGGGCACCATCACCTGGGCTTCAGAATGAGGCGTAAGGGGCCGGTGCAGCCAGTGGGGAGGACCCTAGGGACATATGGGTTCCAGTTCTTTTTCCCTTTCATAAGGAACCCTTCCAACTCCACTGAGGCTCAAACTCTGACCCAGGAGGGCCGAGATGGGTGGGGCGTGTTCTGGAGGGTACACCCCTCCCACCCTTAGTGGGAGGTACCAAGCTGTCCCTCTTTTCATAGACTCCTTTGCTGTTTAATGGCTGTCGCTCCGGGGAGATCTTTGCCATTGATATGCGTTGTCGAAACCAGGGCAAGAACTGGAAGGCCACCCGCCTGTTCCATGACTCAGCAGTGACATCTGTGCAGATCCTCCAAGAAGAGCAATGCCTGATGGCATCCGACATGGCTGGAACGGTAGGGTAGCACTGACTTTCTCAAGCCACTGGAGCTGGTGGCCCTGTGGTCTGTCAGGTGGAGGGACTCTGCAGAAGAGACCCTCGTGCCAGACTGCTAGCAGCATGGAAAGGCAGCCAGAGTGCAGGCAAGTTGTGAGCTGTGCAGGGCAGGTGCTCAGTTGCCCACTCGGAGCCTAGTCTGGTTTAGACAGTTGTGAAGCTGGTTCTGGTGCATTGGATGGACTCGAGGCCTCAGGCATTTGAGGCTTAGCTTTTCCTAACCTGAAGAGGCCCTTGGAGACCACCTTGTCCTCCCTGGCTTCTCTGCCTGAGGTTCCCCAGTGTGCTTGCTGGGCCCCCCTTAATGGCCCCTTGTGCTTCTGCCCACAGATCAAGCTGTGGGACCTGAGGACCACTAAGTGTGTACAGCAGTACGAAGGTCACGTGAACGAGTACGCCCTCCTGCCCCTGCACGTGCATGAAGAAGAAGGAATCATGGTGGCAGGTACTGAGGCAGGGAAGATTCTGTTCATCAAATTCTATCCCTGGGGCGGGCCCCCAGCATCTTCAGCAGCAGAGGGAGAGGTTACTCTAAAACAGCAGGATAAAGGGTTCTGGGCTGTCGGAGTTGGAGAGACTGGATGGGACACAGAGTTGGACATTAGTAAGCAGCAGTTTAAAGGTTTTATTTATTTATGTACTTTTAGAGCAAAGGAAGGGAGGGAGAAAGAAATGGAGAGAAACATCAGCTGGTTGCCTCTCACACACCCCCAACTGGGAACCTGGCCCGCAACCCAGGCATGAACCCTGACTGGCAATCAAACTGGCGACCCTTCAGCTCGCTCAGTCCACTGAGCCGCACCAGCCAGGGCAGTAAGCAGCAGTTTAACCATCCCCCCCGTTGGACAGCCCTTTGTTCCCATGTCAGTGGACAAACATCATTTCGGTAACAGGCCAGTTAGGTGCAATAAAACACAGCAGCTTGGGAGACCCAGTGGTAGGGTTTACATTTGTTCACCAGGTTGGCATTCAGTGTGACCTTATCCCATTGTGCAACTTCTGTGGAAAAGCTTGGGCTCCCTGCCCTTTGTACTTGCATTTCCACCAGAGCATGCTGAGAAAAGAAATCAAGGTCCATCGTAAAGGAACTGAAGGCTGGTCCCTTTAACACTGTCTCTGGATCCATGCCCACAGGCACATAAGTTCTCTGCATTCGCTCACTAACCTGCCACGTGTCTTCCCTCCCTCTCAGTGGGCCAGGACTGCTACACGAGAATCTGGAGCCTCCACGATGCCCAGCTGCTCAGAACCATACCCTCCCCGCACCCCACCTCAAGGACCAACATTCCAAGTGTGGCCTTCTCATCTCGGCTTGGGGGCTTCCGGGGGTCACCAGGGCTGCTCATGGCTGTCCAGCAGGACCTCTACTGTTTCTCCTACAGCTAATTCTGCAGGGAGCAGCCTGGAGGACTGGATTTGACTTCAGGGGTAAAGAGTAGCCATACTTCTGCCATAATCGTTGCTTCCAGTGAAGGCATTCTAAGTGGATGCTCTGTGTACACAGACCCCATCCGTCCAGCTGCTGGGGAGACAGAAGGTGCTGTGTGTTATGTGGAGACACGTCACTAAAGTCAAGTTGTGGGCTCAGAGCTTAAAAGTCCTTTTCATAAAAGGTACCTATTTCCTTTTGTTGAATTCCTTAGACCAGTCCCTTCCTCCCCTTTTATATATATATGATAAAAAAAACCAACCTTTTCTAAGGGCTGAAGGTTGGAATAACTAAATTAAAGCTTTTTTCACCAAAAGCCCTTTCAAGAAGCGGAGTGATGAGACTGAGGGAGACTGTCAGAGTGGCCAGGGTACAGAGACGTCATCTGTACGTTCGAAAGCCGGCTGGAGAGAAGGGGAGGGTGGAGTCGTTTGTCTGAGTTCCTAGAGAATGATTTAGGGCTGGAGTTTGGAATCAAACGAGCCTTCTCATACTCGGTATCAGATCTTTGGGGTTCTTTCATTATCACTCACAGGCACTGGACAGAAAGGTGGATCTTTTTAGACGCTTGCCTTTTGTTGAGGCATCTTCCAGAATGTTAGGTAGAGCATCTCCTAGTTCCCTCACAGTGACTTGAATGTCAGATTCAGGGGCCCCATCTCAAAGAAACTTGGCTTTGACTTTTTACAGTCTAAGGCTTTATACCAAGTATTAAAGAGTTTTTCTTTCTACCAAACAATAAACTGAAAGAACTGTGGGATGGTACATTGATTTTAATGATTCAGGAGATCACGACGCTTGGCTGCTGTAGGAACAAACCAGCTGCAGTAATGTCAATTTAAATCTCGAGTGAGGGAAAAAGAAGGGGTAGACGCCAGGACTGGCCTTAATGGCTTTGCTGGGGAGCTTCCGTTTGCTCCTCCAGACCCACCTGTGTGCCCTCTTCCCCTGTTCTGTGTGTTCCCCAAGCTGACCTCTGGACTGCCTCTGGCTCTCTAGCCCCCGTGGGTTCAGCCAGTGGACACACAAGTAGCAGAGCCGGGGTGGGAGTGCGAAGCGGGATTGTTAGTCCCTGGCTCGCTTCCTGCTGGACTCTGGGGGTTGTGGCTGAGTTCTTCCACCTTTGTGTCCCTTAGATCTACAGCTGTAATTGCTCCTCACTGCTGCTAGCCCAGAATGCTTCACCAGTTAAACTCTCTTCAGTTCCCCCCTTGAGTGTGTTACATCTGTTTCCTGCCAGAACTCAAACTAACACAACTTAATGTACAGAAAAGCAAATTAAAAATAATAATGATTGGTCATCTCATAAATGAGCTACATGTTACAATATTTTTAGTGCCTCATATTTTATAAAAGACTTTCCCCTGTCTTAACTGATTTGATCCTTATAACAACCCACAAAAGAGGTAGGACAGTGGTAGTAACATAGAAATTATTAGCATTATTTTCCAGGTAGAGAGTCCTGGGCACAGATACTGAGTGACTTGCCTCCAATCACAGACCTTGTTAAGTGCAGAGCTGGACTTGGAACTGGAAGACTTGAGGTCACGTTCCCTGTTTTCATGGCCCTGCAGTCACTGACGGTACCTGTGTGCTTCTACCAGTGCTATGGGGGAATCCGGCAGCGGCCCGGTGCAGGTGCAGACATGCAGTGCTAATGTCTCATCACACACAGTCACTGGGTAAACAAACTCTTCTGGCACAGGTGGGTAAGGGGCTTGCTAATTCTTAGGTGTGGAATCATTTAGGTTTGTCCCTGTATCTCGGCAACCCTGTCATACTGACCTGTACATCAGTCCCAGGAAGTATCTATACGTTTGAAGGGTCCAGGTGGCCACTCACTGCAGTCTCTTGGATTAGCTTTGGTGGCTTGTCCCCACAAGATCTAAGTTATTACAGTAGGCAGGTTCATTCATTACAGCATCTGCAGTTTAAAATCGCTGAGCTTTCTCCATGGTTTCTGTACCATTTCAGCGGAGCCAAAAGCCCTCAGTTGGCCACACAGTCCAACTTTGCTTTCTCCCCAAACAGCGTAGACATCTGACTACTCAAGAGGCTACCGAGTGAGTTCTGACAAGTGTGGCCCTGTCCCCATACAGCTTCTTAATCTTCTCACCAACTATGCCATAGCCCAAGTTTCCTGTTAGGTAAATGCAGATGTCAAAGAATCATTTCAGAGTCTCCTTGTACTTTAAAGGCGGGGAGGGATTGGCTTTCAAAAGTTGTTTTTTTTTTTAAAGATTGATTTTTAAAAGAGGGAGAGAAACATCGATCAGCTGCCTCTCGCATGCCCCTAACCATGGATGTGGCCCGCAACCCAGACATGTGCCCTGGCTGGGAATTGAACCGGCACCCCTAGGTTTTTAAGCCAGAGCTCAATCCACTGAGCCACACCAGCCAAGTCTCAAAACTCTTAAGTTCAATTTGGAGTTTGTTCTTGGTCTCTACTTAGCAGTCACTACCCCTGACATTTGGTCTGGGTTCTATGAACAGTGGTTAGACTTAGCTGGAAGTTGATGAAGTATCTTGGTCCGTTGGCTTGTTAATATTGTCCCAGAGATTAGTACGTTGCAATCTTGAAGCATTTTCACTTGCGGGTCTACTAGGGCACTTTGCCCTATTCCTTGGTGACGGTGAAAGGCAGAGAATGAGCAGGCGATGGTGGCAGCAGCACTGGGCTATGATAAACCCTGTCCCATGGCCTGGTGTCCGTTCCCTCGTAGCCTTCTACACGGAGAGGAGAGGACAGCACACTGATAAACAGAAACGCCCACAGATGAGCACCTGCCTCGTGCGCCGTCTTGCTGTGTAGCCTCCCTAGAGTTCAGCTGGCCCAGCACATTCTGGAGGGTACTCAGAATCCTCAGTATGCCCCGAAGTGCCCTCTGAGACCAAGTTAGCCCATTACTTGTCAGCCCTACATCTGTCCTGGTCTCAGTCTTCAAACAGCCACCTCCAAAAATAACCACAGGCTAAATTCGGTTTCTTCCTCCATTTCTTCATTTGTATGTGTTGGTGAAACCCGCTGGACCACTCCTGTATGCCCGCCTCTCTGGGCCGTTGACTGCACGGCCACTGCCACAGGAATGGCCTTCCGGTGAGGCCCCTGCCTTTCACAGCTTCTTGGGCCTCAGAATGGAACATGTGGCTTTTGAGATTTGATCGCATAAGCCTCATCCTGCAGTCCCATCGCCACCTCCCACCTGGGGCTCTTGGGTCACAGACGTCTCAAGGTCTTCCCTCCTGTTGTCTCCGCTCAGACCTCCCTCCACTCCTGAAAAGTCCAACTGTGAAGTCTCAGCTTCACAGGCACCTCCAGGAACCTTCGTCTCCCCAGCGCTTGTTATGACTAGACACTCAGTGTGTTGAATAAACCACCTGTGTCAGTGTCACTCCCTTTAATTCTTACAGCCCTATACACTGGGTGGTGGTCACTCTAACACACTTAAGACAGAAGTGAAACAGTAACTTGCCCAGGGCCTTCTGCTAATAAGTGGCAGAGCCAGCAAGTCCAAGAATCTCTTAGGCCCATTGTGTTTGAGGAGTCGGGATTTTTACTTTCACCCAGGAAATGTAAGATCTGCTCAGCTTCAGTTCAACATAGTTCTCCCTTCTTTTCCTCCTAAGACCCCTGTCTCCTACAGATGACTCTGGACTGGTTGTCCTGTCTTTGCCCACACTGCCCTGCTTGCATTCTTCTCATCATTTGAATAAAAAC
This sequence comes from Macrotus californicus, assembly GCA_007922815.1. Lineage (NCBI taxonomy): Eukaryota > Metazoa > Chordata > Mammalia > Chiroptera > Phyllostomidae > Macrotus > Macrotus californicus. The sequence continues at coordinate 12,179 of VMDR010003285.1, forward strand.
AGTTGTGCGAGAGCAAAAGGACATCCTCTGCAGAGGCCATAAGCTGAGCAAAGGCACAGACACCAGTGCTGCCAAAAGCCCCGCCCAGGACAGCCTGATCTGCGGTGCCACAGTTCACTGGGAACCCTTTGGGCCGTCTGAGTTAGTGGCTAGAGGACATTGACAGTCTTGTCTCAGGATGGAGCCGGAGCCCTGGAGAGAGATTCAGGCTGCTGAAACCATGGTAGCAGATGACATTGTTCAGTATTAGCTTCACGCGTTGGTGGCTGGTGGCCTGTACCAAAAGTCCTCCAGAGGCAGGAAGACACCATTTTCTGCCAACGGCAGTTTCAGAGATGACCCTGGTCATATGAGCATATCCCTAATTTCAGATTCTCTCACTCCAGAAGCCCCTCTACCACACAGGCTCATAATCCTGTGAGTTTCCTAGGTACAGAAACCACACAGGCTCTGAATTAACGTAGAGCTCCTATTTTGTACAGCAGGGGTCCCCAGGCCACAGACTGGTACCGTGGTGATGCATTAGGAACCAAGTCACACAGCAGGAGGTGGGCAGCGGGTGAATAAGCGAGCAAAGCTTCATCTGTGTTCACAGCCTCTCCCATCACTCACATCACCACCTGAGCTCCGCCTCCTGTCAGATGAGCAGCAGCCTGACATGCTCACAGGAGCTGGACCACACTGAACTGCGCATGCACGCAGGATCCAGGGTGCACGCTCCTTGTGAGGATCTAATGCCTGATGGTCTGAGGTGGAGCTGGGACGGTGATGCTAGCTCTGGGGAGCGGCTGCAAATACAGATTGTCATTAGCAGAGAGGTGTGACTGCACAGGGACCATAATAAGTCAATTGTTTGCAGACTCGTATCAAAATCCTATCAGTGAGTGGCAAGTGACAATTAAGCTGCATCTGGTGGCGGGCTGTAAAGCCATCCCCCACCCCCACCAGTCCAGTCCATGGGAAAACTGCCACAAAACCAGTCCCTGGTGCCAATAAGGTTGGGGACTGCTGTTCAGTAACTGAAACAAACTCCATTAGTGATAAAGTTAATGGGCTACTGTCGTAGGTTCGATTTTCTTCCCAATCAATGGTGGTGCTGAAATTTAAAATGTAAATATGGTCATAAAATCATTTTTTTAACAATTACCAGCTTAACTCCAGTGTTAAAAGCTAGACAAACGTGCTTCATCTCTAAACCAGCTTCCCTGTTAAAGTGCTATGTCACTTAACCATGAGAACCTCTGAGGACAATGGAAATGATTAGACACAAAGCTAAGACCTTCCTGATACAATAGTAGCAGGTACCTTGATTTTTTTAAACTTTCCTTTTCAGCAAAAGATACCAACCATATCTTGTCTGGAAATGCAGAAGAATTCACAACCCAAGGGTGGGGGAAGGAGGAGAAAATACGAGAAACTACATTTCAGTACCAAAGGCAGCTGGTGTGGGGCGGAGTACAGAGGCATCACTGTAGTCTTTCGGCCTGATTCCTCAAAGCCCGGCTTTGATTCTCATGTGCCAGTCGACCAGGGGCTTCTGAGCCTCTCTGAGCCAGTATCTGGCTGTGAAACACGGCACTACTACCAGCCTTCCAGTGGGGTGGTGAGAGCCAATCATTAACCACATACGGCTCCTAGCCCATGCCTGGCATGTAACAGAACTCCTAAATATTCTCTTATTTTTCGGATTCCCAGAAAAGTCATACCAGCAGAGTTAAACCCAAGAGATGTGTAAGGAGACCACTTAGTTCTCTGCCACAAGCTGAAATCTTTGGTCACAGTTCTCAGAGATGTGCTCAACAACCTCCACTGATGTACGAGCAAGTCTTTTAAACCGGAGAGTTATTAAGACATGCCCTAACTGCGTGGCTGACTTGGTTAGAGCATCGTCCCAGTACACCAAGGTTGTGGGTTCGATCCCTGGTCAGGCACACACAAGAATCAGTCAATGAATGTATAAATAAGTGGAACAACAAATCGATCTTTCTCTCTCTAAAGTCAATTAAAACCTTTATGCAGCATCTCCCTAAAAGGGGGTGGGAGAAGGGGGTGCTAATTTGTGCCATTAGATGTCAGGATGGTGGGTACTCCTGGTGGGAGAAGGGACCAGGAGTTCTTGGGGGAGAGTTGGGTTGTTTTCTCATCTGGGTGCTGGGAGTATATGTTCCGTTTCAGAACATTAATCAAGCTGATGTGTACGTATGACAGTTCAATGGGTAAGCCTTTGTTTTCATTCTGTGTTAGCTGTCTCTCACCTGATACTTAGTTCAGGCCAGAATTGGACATGTGGAGCAAGAGCGAACCTTTTGTTACTCTGACACTGGGCTCCCTCCCCTTCCTGTTGGTCTGACTAGTGTAAGGAAGGAAGCTCACAATACTGTTCCGCATCATCCCTGTGGCTAGGCAGACTCGCATGCTCAGGGGCGCCCCTGCACAGCGACAGGACCAACAGCCAGGTCTAACACGAGATACACCATATACATCACTCTCCCCCCCAACCTCCCCACCCTGCCCCACTTACCCAAGAAGGAGAGAAGAACAAAAGGAACCAGGAACAGGAAAGAGAAGAAGTGAAGGGACAAAGACCAGAGTCTCAATAGCCACAAGAATGAAGACACAGTAAAGGACAGACACAGGAGCTGGACAAGGCAGGGCAGGGGACTGACATAAAAAGGTAGAAAACTTTCCGAGGGTCTCCATTACTCCCTAGTAACAGCCTCTTGTACGGTGAGAGAGGCTTTCCCCAGGGACTGTGATCCCACAGCTACCAGAGTGAAACCCTTAGAGCATAAGCTATTAAGCAGCTGCTACCACCACACCACACAGCACCTAACATAGGCTGCCCTCCTGGGGACCAGGCTGGCAGAGCTCAGCCTGTGCCACGTCTCTGAACACCCCTCCCCACCAGCACTGGGTCTCACAGCCTTCGTGGAAAGCTTAGCCAGTGCAAGAGAACAGCGCGGTCAGTGAGCACGTGTGGAGCCCTCTAGCCACGAGAAAGGGCTCTCCAACCTTCAGTTCGAACACACCCTTAAGGAATATCCAGATGGTTCTGGTCCGAGTCAGCAAACTGAGCTGGGGCATGCTATCCACCCAGAGCTGGGGAAAACAGCCTGCTGGCATGAGGTCAAAACCCCTGTGATAATGGTTTTGTGGTCCTTGGCTGTGCTTTTAAACTTCTTGTTAGAGTGATAACCTGAGGAGTTTACGGGTAAAATATGACCACCACCCTAGAAACACACCTCACTTGGCTTCTGCTTTGAAAGCCACCAGCTACTTTCCTTCACCTAGAAAGAGGGAGCCAGACTTACGAATGGAGTTAAAGGAGAGTCAGCACAGCGCGTGTTCAGCAGGAAGATTCCTTTATAACGGCGGTTTGATGACACACAGTACTAGGGTAGGGCCTCAGTCTCGGCCACAGGAGAAGGGGAGCAGGTCTGAGGACCAACACGTTCCAGGGCTGACGTCACACTGACACCCACACAGGGCGTGACTGCCAAGTACCTCCCTGAAGCTCCGCCCACCCACCCACCACCAGTTCCGTCAAGAACTATGTCGCTATTTAATTCTTCGTTTTTGGCCGTTGAAGATAAAATCCACCATGATGACAAGATTTCAGCATAAGAGTCTCTTTCCAGTCACAATAGATGTGGATGTTCCAGCTCTTAATGAGAAACAAAAGTCCATTTGACTTCTTGCAAGGACCAGAATTTTTTTCTTAGTGATCTGGTGTAATATTTATATATGCTAAAAAAAACCCCAAACAAACAAAAAAAACAACTAACAGTCCATTCTGTGCTCTGTTTCCCTGGAAGATTTCTCATGATCACCCCTCCAATAGCTAGAGGGGTCATGTGTCTGGGAACAAAGAATTAAGACACTTCAAAATAAGCAATAAAAATCCTAGTGCAACACTCAGAAGCAGATGATGGGCCTGAGCGGGTCGGAGGGGAGGGAAGCAGGTGCTCTGTTCAGGAGCAGGCAGGGCCTTTGGGAAAGCTGAGTGGGTGCAGACAGAAGCAGCAACAAGCAGGAAACACTGCTGGGGGAGGCCCACCACCTCCCAGGCTCCCCTGGGTACGAGCGTGTCACATCGCCCGCACTTGGACTTCTCAGGGCTGAGGACCCTATCCCTCACCCTCCACCCACTCCGGTGACCTGCACGCTAAATTGAGTGGTCTCTGAAACAGGCTGAGGCCAAGGATTGGGACCCAGCTCTGGAGGGCCCAGGCAGATCCCTTTCAGGAGATTCCAAGCAAGCACCTGGGAAGCTCACTTCCTCAGGCAACCAAGAGGCATGAAGGGAAAGGGCAAGGAAAGGAGAGGCTTCGAAGGCTTGGGAGAGAGGAAAAGGTGACCAGCAACACAGCGGCTTTGTACCTGGCTCGGTATTACGGGGAAGACCTGCTGCCACTGTTGCCTTACCCCTGACCCCTGTGCTGGGGACAGACTGTAGTAAGTCTGTGCAGCCAGCAACAGCCTAAATATACTCCGTATTCTTTTCATATGTCTATATGGGTATATATTTTTATTTATTATTTTTAACTGAAATAAATGCAACAGATTTTATAAGCTGCTCGGGCCCCTGCCCTGAAGGGTTTATGCCTTCGGGCCTGCCGCCAGGCGCACCCCAGCTTGCCATCTGTCCTGCCCCACACCGTGGGAAAGGCCCCAGGATGAGCAGAGGGGCTACACACCACAACAGGTGACCAGGAGGAGGGCCTACCTCAGCGAGACTTCTGTTTCTAACCCTGAGAACCTAAGGAGTTGTGAAGGACTTGGAGAGGGAGCTAGGGTTAAAGGTCACCGGGCTTTTTATTGCAGTTGAAGCAGACTCGGACAGGATGGTCCCAGCCTCGGGAAGGGACAGCCCGGCGGTCATGGGAGCACTCGTCACAGAAGCCCTGTCCGCAGGCCCGGCAGTGGTGCTTGGAGAGCTTGATGCTGAACTCCTTCCGGCAGTTGTGGCAGTGCAGGATCTCGTGGTCAGGCACCCAGTACGCCGGCCTGGCCGCATCCTTGACCAGACCTGTGGCAGGGAGGGAACCGTGATGGGCGGGGCACACGGCACCCAACACCCTGAGGCCTGCTATGCAGGCAGGCAGGCATCCTTGGACCCTCCGCTTGCTCGTAATCCAACTGCACCAGGACCACCTACGGATCTTTGCAACAGACAGATGCCTCATCTCCCCCATGCCACCCAGGCCAAAATCTTCGGGGCTGGGACGCAGGCACTGAAATCTGCATGCCTGTCAAGCTCTCCAGGTGACCCTAAGGTGCAGCTGCATTAAGAACCACAGGAGTAACGACAAGAAGTTGGACTGTGGAGTCAGGACATGTCTTCATTCAAACCCTGGTTCCATCGAGCATGAGCCAATTGGCAGCTGCACAGGGTTACAGAGGTTCTCCTGGGTGCCTTGGCTTGCTCCTCTTTAACAGCCCACCTTCAAGAGCTGTTATGGGGATTACAAGAAATAATGTGCCTAACACACTGGCCTGGGACCCGACAGCAGGTGAGCACTGGGTGAGCACGGCTGGCAGGCTGTCTGTGCCGAGGGCAGAAAGACCCTGCCTCGCCCAGTTACCTGTGAGCGCACATGTAACCTGAACTTAAGCCTGGGCAAATCCATCTCTTCCTGCACCCTGGAGTCAAAAGCTCATTTTGTGAGCCATAGTAATTAAATCTGCAGCAACTTTCATTACCACCTGCCCAGGAGCCCTTAGTCTCTTCTCTACAAAGCGTTGACTTACCCCAGGCCCCGACAACACTGCTTAAGCCCTCCACACACGAGTGGGTTTCTCTTCCCATCTTGGTTACGAGTGCCCCTCACAACCAAAGGTGAGTGGCTGACTTAAATCTAATTGAGTAATAGCTTGGCTGATGTGGTGGATTAAAGACACCCACAAAGTCGCTGACACTCCTGCCCCTCTCTCAAATCCAGAAGGCTCTGTGCCTACAGAAGACTATACAGTAGTGCCGGTTTCCAGGCCCAGGCCTTAGAAGAGACGAGTAGCTTCTACTTGTCTCTTGGAATATTGGCTCTTGGAGCTCTGAGCCACCAGGTAAGGAAGTCCAACTACATGGAAGAAACCACACGAAGAGGCCTGGGGAGTGCATGGAGAGAGGGAGGGTCTGCCGAGCCCAGCCTTTCAGGCATCCCTGCCAAGGCCCAGCACGTACGTTAGGGTGGCTTGGAGCCTCAAGGCCAGTCCAGCTGTCGTGCTGGAATATCAGGCAGTAACTGCCACTGGAAGCAGAAGAATGACCTTCCAGGCTTAAAGTGGTGAGAGATGGTAAGATGGTGGCTGCTTTAAGACTTAACATTTTCAGGCAGTTGTTCTGCAGCAACCAGTGGTATGAGAGCATGGCCTCCAGAAATACACACGACGCCACTATGGCGTTCTGTAGAAGCAAGCACGTGTCAATCACGTGGAGCTTTCAGTCCACTGCCTGCTGTCCAGCTCAACCTAGGTCTGCAAGCCTTTGACAAAGGACAACCCAGGACACTGCAACCTTTCATCCCACAGACACTGCGCTCAAGAGAAGCACTGCCAGGCCCACCTAGTGGTATGTCAATGGCTGTCACCACGGCTCCCAGAGTGTTCTGCACAGCCTCGCCCACCTTCCGAGCAATCAGTGTCCCGCCTTCGTCATCCGCCTGTGCCTCAGTAACATCTGCAGACAATGATAACGGAAAAGCCATTAGTTCTTAGTCACGTCCCAAATGGAAAACTCAGAGGGCCACAGCACAGCACTCCGGGATTCTTCTCCCAGGGTACCACTGTGCTGTCCTGCAGTGGTCGCAAGGGTCTGGGCTATGGGTCAGGTCAGCCCAGATTCTAAAACTGGGTGACATCTGTTAGTTAGTCCTTTACCTCAACCTTCCTTTAAAGTAAACCAGAAAAGTTCCCAGAGCATGACCTAGAACCTTCTCCAAGAAGAAAACACAGTCTAAGCCACGTCTGATAAACACAGGACAGGAGTGATCTCCTCCCCCACCCCTTACCAAGGACTAGTACCCCCAGGACTCAGAGAATGACTAGATAAGACCAAGGGAGCAAACGCCCTCAGAAGAGTGATGCAGTTAGGAACAGGGTTGGGCACATGGGAGTCCAGTTCCCAACACCCAGTGCTCGGAGAGAGGGTCCCCACTCCACCCTCACAGCACCCGGGCCCCACGTTACCTAACTGGACATTCCTGGCTTCGTAGCAGTTGTCACACACCCGCACAGGCACAGGGCCCCAGCCCCGCTCAGGCACGGGCCGGGTCTTGGAGGAACAGCCATCACAGAAGCCCTCCCCACATGCCCGGCAGTGATGCTTGGTGTCGTTATCTTTAAAGGACGTGGCGCACTTGCTGCAGCTCTGTTCCAAGCCCAAAACAAACAGAGGCAGGTATAATCTGTGTCTGCTCAGCTGAGAAAGTTACCGACACCCACGGCGGGGGGCGACAGGACCATCCTAAAATGGTCTTAATGCAGGGACCCTAAAACCTCCAGCCATGTGGAATGCCCCCACTGAAGCACAGCTATGATGATCATTTTCTTCCAAGAAGTGCCTGGAAAGACTCTCAGATCATTTGGCTGAGTCATAGGGTTCTCAGAAGAGCTAACTGTAGCCAGAAGGAAAATGAGACTTTATTTTTTAATGGCTTCTCAAAAGAACCTCTGGGAAGCTGATGAGGAATGAGTTCCCTGTCACAAAGTATTTGGGCCAAAGCTGGGTGCTCCCTTGCTGTGGGTGCTATAGAGGTTTATGAATCAAGCCAAGGATGACCCTAAATGATCTCTAAAGGTCCCTTTCCTCCAGATTCTGTATCTGTGGCCTTACACATCTGATCAATAATGACTGGCCCTTGCAGGTAAGTAAACTAGAACCCACCACAAAGAAAATACTTGCAGAGTAACACAAAGGGAAATCAGTGGGCAAAGAGGACACCGGCTGCCTTCATGTAACCCCTTTTCCAATACTCTGGGAGCTACCCTGACAGGGCGGGAAATTCCACGCCTCCCCCACAGAATAAGCTCAGGACAGGGTGGAGCGGCCGAGTGAAATGGGCCGCACCAGGGATGCAGGCGCGTCCCGCCACACGTACCAGGATCTGGGAGTTGGGCCTCCAGTAGGCTGGGGCTATCTGGTCTGTCAGCCAGGATGTTACAGCCTTGGTGGGCCCCAAGCTGAGCTCAGACACCGACTGAGCCATGAAGTTCACCCCGTCCAAGAGGCGCTGGGCAGCATTGTTGTTGTCCTTCAGAAAGCCATCAGTCTGAAATGAGAATGCAGGCTCCCATCATGCTCTGAGTGCAGGGAGTCAAAGGAAAAAGGGAGAGGGGTCTTGGGTGAGTTGCACACTCATCACGGCCAACTCAGAACCACAAACCCCTGGCAAAGAAAAATGGGGACAGACCAGGAATCCCTCTGGTTTCTAGGCAACACCACACCAACAAGTCATTACTGATTTATTTTCTTCAAGGTGACCATAAGGCTTGTTGCTCAACTGTTCAATTCGGAACTTACTCTACCCACAAGTGAGCTAAACGAGGTCTGTCCAGAAGGTACCCAGCCATGTACTATGAAAAATAGAGACATTTATTGAAGAAGATACAAGATACAAGAAACACTGTACACAGGACAATGACTCCTCAGTCCCCTTCAAAGTAGGCACCTTGGGACCTCACACAGTTCTCCCAACTACCATCAGCTGCCCCATCGTATTTTCCTGAATCTCATCAACAGTGTGAAATCTCTTTCTTTTCAAAGATGATTTTAGTTTTGGAAAAAGCCAGAAGTCGCAGGGTGAGTCACCTGGGTGATTTGGTGTTTTGCAAAAAAACTGCACAAGACGTGATGCATGAGCAGGCACGTTGTTTTGATGAACCTGCCAATCACCAGTCGCCAATTGCCAGGGCCTTCTGAATCATCCGAACAGTTTCCATGAAGGAATGTTCAGGTTTAACACAAAATTCGATGCAGATTTGTTGCTCTACTTGCTCGGTCATTTTGAATGTGATGGCCACACAGTGCACATGCTCACTCAATGGCATCTACTGCCCCCACTGACTAGCACAGTGAAGTCGTCATTGTTCACACGCATGTGCATTTCAGTCCACTCTCCTGGGCTGCCAGGTTACATGGATGTTGCGCAAACCATTCTCATTATAGTAACATTGGCTGGACTTTTTCCGGACAGACCTCATGTAATCCAGGAGACACTCATGTAAAGATGACACCTCCTACAGGAAGCCCCCTGCCCCAGGCTGGGTTAGAAGCCCTTCCTCTCAGTTCCTCTAATACCTGTACATCTCCAGGATTCCTATTTCCATGGGTAAGTACAGTATCTGTTTATGGACTTCATCTATAAGACTGAAAACTCTTGGAGAATAATAACCATTTTCATTTTTGTATTTTTTCCAAGTATCTAGTTCAATTCTGAGCACACGATATTCAACAACTTATGTTGAAATAATGAATGAATGAATGAACAGAAGGGGAGAAGCATGTATTTTCCTAATTCCAAGGACTATGAGGAGTACAGCCTAAAAGTAAACTATAGTATTACTGTTTTCTTGGACTATAAACTATCTTGCCATTGAGATGTTAACTTTTACAAGAAAGAACTAATGCCAATCAAAAAACAAAAGACAACCCTGGGTGGTGTGGCTCAGTGGATTGAGCACTGACCTGCGAACCAAAGGGTCACAGGTGTGAATCCCAGTCAGGGCTCATGGCTGGGCTGAGGGCCAGGTCCTGGGTAGGGGGCACTCAGGAGGCAACCACACATTGATGTTTCTCTCCCTCTCTTTCTTCCTCCCTTACCCTCTCTAAAAATAAATAAAATCTTTAAAAATAAATAAAGACAGTCATAAAACACTTTGTGAGAAAATTATACCAGTGTGAGGCCACATTAAATCTACAGAACATAATGGCCTGGACCATCCTGTCAATGGGGTTGGCTCCAGAAATGAGACCACACCGCAGTAACAAATTTCAGTGGGGCTGGAGACCAGAAAGAAGAGGAACAAAACAGTAAGGAAGTCGTCAGTTTTACGGTACCCGGAGGATCCAGGAAAGCTCAAAGTTGGATCTACAGATAGCCCTTTTAGGCTGACCAGTGGCTTTAGGAATCACCCAGCCAGGGGAACTTCACCAAGTAAAATAAATCCCTTAGAGAAAATTGCTTATCTTTTTTTCCATGACAAAAAAAAGATTTTAGATGTGTTGCGATTTATGGGTAATTCCAAGTGTGACTTGTGGTTTAATGCAAGATGAAAGCAAGATACCAATGCCTCGTCAACAGATTTGCTTTTCCAACATCTTGAATTCAAAAGTCAAATTAGAAAAAAACAATAAAGGTCTATAGTAATCCCACTTCTTAGAGTATATGCCAAGAAAATCTCCAAATCAAAGAAATGCCTTTCTTACCTAAAGATGGTCACTATAGCATTTTCTTTAATAAAAGAACCTCAGAAAAACATTGTGAACGTTTCAAAAGGGAATGAGGAATCAAACTCCAACACTAGATAGAATGTCACAGTGACGACAAACGAGAATCACAGAAGGTGGAGGCAATGTGGAAATAAAATTGTGGGAGGAGAAAAAGGCAGATAAATGACACATGAATTATAACTACATCTGTATAAACATATGCATATGGAAAATGAGTGAGAAGACTATGAAAAAACGAAATTTTATTTGCTAAGGTAGTATAACTATAGATCAATTTTTCATTTATTTAAAATTGTGCTTCTAATATTTATGCAGAAAGAAATGAAAATAACAACCTAAAACAAGAAAGGTTCTCCAGATCACGCCTTCCTAAGACACCAACATATTGAAATTCCTGGTGAACCTTAATTCTGAACAAGTTCCACTTTCCCGCATACATGAATAACTGAACAATGCAAGAGAAAGAAGAATAAATAAAGCTGCTCTTACTCCAGGCCACACATGCACAATCTCTGTCCGCACCACCGTATCCACAGGATCTTGGTTCCCAAACCAGTATTGCCGGCTACGATAGACCACGCCGCAGTTAGGACATTCGATCACATACCTACAAGGAATGCAAATAGATACTATTACCCAGCCAGGTGCCTGGGGAGATGAACACACCAAACAACCCTTAGCTATGTCGTTTAAACTCACCCAGACCAGGCATATTTTGCAAGACCCATCCAGGGGGAGTCGGTGGAAGCAGATGTCTTGGGTACTACGCTGACTTCCTTGCCTCTCTCATAGCAGGCCTGAAACATGGAGCACTCTGCCAGCTTCTTCTCTGTACACCAGCCCCATGGCCTCTTCACATCCCGGTGCAGCCCCCATACCCCACAAACCATACCAGCTACGGGTTTACTGACCCTGAATTGAGCCCATCACAAGAAAGTTCATTTCTGTAAAGAAGCCAGTACCCCGAATGGTCATGAATTGAATGTATACCCATCCTGGGCCCCAAAACTGAACTGTAAACTATACACCCATCACAGACAGAAGAAATCAAAACTGGGTTCCTGAAGAGCGCTTCCATTCTTAAGGAGAACAAAGAGTCAATGGACAGAACCCCTGCATACAAGTTCAAGAGCAGGGGAAAATAAGCTTAAAAAAACAAACAAACAAAAAACAAAAACCATGAACAAAGACATGTGAGTTCCTTTGGTCAGAGCTGGGGAGAAGTTCCAGAGATATTCAGTTTGAATGTCAGGTACTCTGAGATGCAGCAAAGGTGCCCCAAGCCAGTCTTCCCAAAAGGAGGCCATGACCAGCAAGCCAGCTGCTGAAGCAGGGAGAAGCTGGGAGGACTCACCTTGCAGGTGTAAACTCGGTTGTCATACTGGTGGGAGTAACTGCAGCGGCTCTTGGCTTCGTGAGGTACTCCTTCTTTCCCATGATTCATGCTGTTCTTACATCCCGCCCTGCGTGAAGCCCAAAAGCTGACAATGAAGCGGCCAAAGAGGCCAAACTACTTACGCAGAAGACCCTGACCCTGAGCCAGACACAGGGCCAAGGCCAGATCTTGGTTATTAAGTAGGCCCCAGACACGGAGCACAGAGAAGGCCGTCTGTCTCGGAAACCCGCATACCTCTCTTACACTTGCAGTCAACATCACCACAAAGGTAGAGCAATTATTACTCTTGTATGAGAAGAAAAAGAGAAGTGAGGAAACGCTTCTCAGAGAAATCACCACCTGGCCCCTCAGTAGGAATAGAGGAGCCAGAAGATAACCAGCTTGACAAGAGATTAACCCTGAATGTCTCTCAGGGAATTAAAAAATCCAAAAAAGCCCTGGCTGGGTGGCTCAGTTGGTTGGAGTGTCATCCCGTGTTCTCTTTCCAAGAGAATCCTTAGTATCTCTCTACCCTAGACTGTAGAATCCAAGACCTAAGTTCTTTTTACAAGTTCAGAGCCCAGCAGGCCGACAGGGTTCGATGCAAAAAGGCTATTCATCACAGAAAAGGCTCAAGTGTCTCCTCCTATCGATGGGCAAACGTGGAGGACCAGGGCAGCGGTCCTAATGGGAGCAAAGACAATACGCTAGTGAGGGGTGGAAGGGTGGGGAGTGAGCATCCATACAACATGAAAACTGCACCAACTGTGGCACTCTGCATTTAAATTCCCTGGGCTTCATCAGACAAGTCACCAAATTGTGATTTAAGAGCCATCAACAGCTCAGACTAACCCAGTGATTCTCAAAGTGTGGTCCCCAACCAGCAACATCAGCATCACCTGAAAATTTATCAAAAATGCAAGTTCTCAGGCCCCAAATCAGATCTACTAAGTCAACCTGTGGGGCAAGGCCCAACAATCTGCTTTAACACGTCCTCCAGCTTTTCCTGAAGTGTGCTACATTTGGGAATCACTGCTCTGTTCCCCAGCCCAGCATCACAGGCATCACTCAGAAAGGTGTCAGAAATGCAGAATCTCACCCAGACCTGCTGCTCCAGAGTCTGCATTTTAACAAAATCACAAAGTGATGCATACGCATATTGACGTTTGAAAAGCGCTGCTCTAATGCAATGTCCTCAACTCAGGTTCACATCAGAATAATCTCAGGAGCCTTTTAAATATACCAATACCAACGCCGCACCCCAGATCCATTAAATCAGCCTCCCTGGGGGTGGGGCCCAGGCCTCAATAATTTTGAAAGCTCCCTGGATAATTCTAATGTGCTCTAAGCATTTGCCCTCACAGTGAAACGAATCAACAAGGACTGATAGAGGCCACAGTGCTTTGCACACTGGGGTATCAAATATTAGTTGAAGAAATGGAATAACTATGATTGAAAGCCCTGGTTGGAGAAACATAAAAAAACCAGCAACCTGAAGCCTGAAGTTTTCTACAGGAAAAACTGCCCTAACCAGAAGCCAGTCAATTTCACATCTAAACTAGGTTGAAATCTTCAGGGGATTCTTCATAAGCATATGTCCTGGAACCCCCTGCAACCTCACAGTGTGATCCCCCGACCACCAGGAACACCTGGGAACTTGGAAATCACCATCTCAGGCCACACTCCATCTGTAAATCAGAGCCTGTAATTTAACCAGATCCCAGGAGATCTGTATGCATTGCTCTGAGTCTCTTTTCCCAAGATGGGGAGATGGCTGGTCTTACTTACCCACAGCTGAGGCACAAGGAGGAGCAGGTGAAGTACTCATCTGGAAAAAAGGAGCTGTGTGCCATCTGGTCATCGGGGATCTCACCGCTGAAGCGGTCGCTCAATGCCTGGCAAGAGGAAAGGTGACATGAGGCACTCGGCAGACAGCCCTGTGGTTTGGCTCTTCCCGCACTTGCCTTTCTAAGATGCCCTCACTGCTGGCTTATTTCTTACAGGCTCCACTTACCTTCAACCTTCTTGGACCGACCTGCACCAATCCTCAACACAGGAAACCTCAGAAAGAACCAGCCCACTTCCCAAGTGGTCGGAAGTGAGCAAAGTCACTGTTCCCTCCTAATTACCTTGGAGGCTATGAACCCCTCACACACTCAGTCTTTCATTCAAAACCACCACAGATACTGACTAATGCCCGCTTCATCCTTGTGAAGCTGGGACCAAGACACCGAGACTTAAGAAAGTGGCTCGTCTTTAAGTCAGCGGCAGAGCAGAGGAATGAGCTGGGAGTTTTGTGGGCTTCTATCCAGTTCTAACCACAGGCACACATTTAGAGTTCACTGGGCCACAGAACTATCCCAATGTAGAAAATGTGTCATCCGCCAAAAACCAAGGAAGAATTATCGTAGTGTTTGGCAGCCTTTTATCAGCTGCAGTAACCCTAAAAGACAGCAAAGGACCCAAATAAATGCCAAAGAGGAAGATGAAGTATTTGCAGAGGCAAAGTGAAAATTTTACGTTGAAAGGCACTTCCATTTCTAATCCTGTTTTCACATGTCGTATTATATTGAAACTATTCTTCAGGCTGATTTCTTTCCCCTGCCAGGCCCTTAGTCCTATGCAGTGGAAAAGTTATCTGAATTAACAGAAATGAGCGTTCTAGGCTTCAAAAAACCATTAAATGTACACAGTTCCAAGCTTCCAATCTTTTATTTTCCCATTCTGAGGGCACCAGGCACTATTCACGGGAAGAGAAGGAAAAGTCGCCTAAAACAAAAGGACAAGATGTCACTTTGGTAAAAAGGCAAAAGAAATGTTAAGGTGAGATTAGAAAAAGGGCAGATTAGGTTTTAAACTGAGGTTCTCAAGCTCTGAAAGCAGTGAGAACTTATTTGTTCAAGTTCCTTTTCCTTTTTTCAATGAAGTCTTAATACCATTCGCTGCAAACTCAGGCGTTACAAGGCAAGTGATACCAATGTTGAGTCAGGTCAGGTGTGAGACAAGAGTAGAGGCCAGAATGTATCACCCTGAGGATGCACAACTCACCCAACGGCATTCAAATTCAGCTTCTGCAAGGATAATGCACAGCCCATAAAACAGCATCTGCCAGCAAGGGCCAACCAAGTCGGCAATTCTTGACTTAGACACCCCCAGAAAAGATCTGACAAGTAATGATACATGTAAGTCCTGTCGTCTTGGGGGTAATTTGTTACATACTACCTTAGGGAGAACACTAAGATTCTGAAAGATAAATGAAATACATATGAATATTAACGAGAATAAATGAGAAGCAAGGCAAGCAGAATCACTCACTAGCCCACTCTGCCCTCCTCTATCCTACTTCTTACTGTGACCCATCCTTAGGGGAGTTTTTTGGTCTCACCTCTTCCACGAAGCCTTCTCAACCACTTTAGACACACCACACTCTGCCTTCTTTGATGGCCTGTTGTATTCAACACCTAAACTAGTACTGAGTAATTAGGCAATGATGCAAAGCTTTGGGCCTGCTGTGTTTCATCTCCTAGGCTAGATCATAAGTATTACAAAAGGAGTTTCCTACCTTTATATCCTCTAACTCCTAGAGAAGGCCCTAACAGGCACCTAACGAGGACCTCTGGAATGAAGTACCCCAGCATCAACCCCCCCCCCACACACACACACACCAACCCCTGCCCTCCCCTCCTCACCTTGGCTCTGGCTCTGCACCAGGCTTCATCCCCCAGGCCCACAGGGCCTCTCTCATTTTAGGTTAACTACACCCTGATTGGCCAAGCCACTGATAACGCTTACGGCTATATTTCTCACAGGTGTATGCATAATTCTCTGGGGTAGCAGGCGGGAAATAGAGTGTTATCTTCCTAATGCATCAATTTACTTAAAGATCTGGGGAGCAAGTGATATTTATATAAAAAACAAGCGTGGATATAATATGAAACTAAGTGGAAAACTTGCAGAAATTACACATGAGACCCTCCCTTTGTCCCCCTGCCAGTCACTTCAGGTTTTAGATGGCAGCTATTTCCTTATCTATAAAATGGGACTACCGCCCTGGTTGGTGTGGCTCAGTAGATTGAGCTCTGGCCTGCGAACCAAAGGGTGGCCAGTTCGATTCCTAGCCAGAGCACATGCCTGGGTTGCAGGCCAAGTCCCCAGTAGAGGACAGGTGAAAAGCAACCACACATTGATGTTTCTCTCCCTATCTTTCTCTCTCCCTCCCCCTCTCTCTAAAAATAAATAAAATCTTTTTAAAGACAGGGATGCCAAAAGTACCTCCCTCAGTAAGGGTCCTCATGGGTCAAGGATCAAGTGAAGTTACCCACATACAGCACTTGGCACAGGCTGAGAACTCAGAAAACATGAGCTACCAATATTAATATCATTTTTATTGCCTTTTTTATGCTGATAATTTGATTTTCTTCCTTAGATACCCTCACTACCTAATTCAGATAATGCAGGAGATAAAAGGACCTCTCTCCATGACAGCTCATTAGTCTTCAGGACTGCTTGCATGTGTGAGTGAATACAGATAAGTCCTCACTTGATGTCATCAACAGGTTCTGTGATGTGAAGAGAAATGACGGAAAATGAAACCATTTTTACCATAGGCTCACTGACACACACAAGGGTTAAGTCTGCAGCACCTCATCAACATTATAACAAACGTTTAACAAAACATTATTTGAGGACCTGCTATATTTAGCTACAAAAAGATGCTTGTATATCTAATCAAGTGACAGAGAAAGTTAAAAAAGGAGAACTAAGGAATGTAGAAGCTACTAAAGAGGTACAGGGAAAACCAAAGGGAAGCAATTTTAGCCCCTGAATTTTTTTCTCCTAAGTGGGTAACTAAAAGGATAACCTAAGTACTAACTTGTCTTAGGAAAAATAATATATTTAGCACGAGTCCAATAGTCAGGTTGAATTCGGAGGGGGCAATGCCACTCCTCAGTAAAGATAAAACTGCAGCCCAGTGACAGTACAAGAATCTTTCTGTTCCGAAACCCAAAGGGCCTGGTTCTCTGAAAGTTCCTCAGAAAAATGGGGGCATTTCTGAGTATTGTATGTCAAAGTTTGGCATGAACCCACGGCCTGATTCCCATGGTACATACGCCCACAGGACCTCCATCGCTGCCTGCCCTAAACAAATCAACTGTTGGCTTATGTTGGCCATGGCAACAGTAACCCTTATGACATCAGAAAGAGAACTCCTAGACTAAGCAGCCTCATCACTCCGTATGCTGGTCACCCATCCTCTGAAGTGCTGGGAAACACAAAAAGCATCTTGCTGCTCTCACAAGTCACTCAAGTAATGATCAGACCTTGACAAGCTTCAGGAGGATGCAGCATGAGTCAAGAGTATGGGGATATTCAGTAACTGTTAAAAAAAATCTGACATTAGAGGGATTTAGACACAAGGGTAAGGAGAAACTGTCCTCCTTCCTCTTTAGCCTGGCTGTTCCCGTCCAGCAGAGACACTACCTCCTAATCCATACACTTTGTCTTTCAAAAATTCCAAACCTCACATCATTCCAGGGTTTCCTGGGCTCTCTTCTTCCTAAAGTCCCAAAGCTGTGTGAGAAAGGCAGGGAAGAAGCTCTCCTGAACAGGCTTGGGAAAGCATTTGTGGTAAGTCTGGAAAAGGTTGCCTGGAGACCAGAGGATCTTGAACTTTGGTTGTCCTGGCAACAACGGTATGTCTCTTTCTATTGAACCTAAAAGGTTAGTCCCAGTCATCAAGGGCTAGCAGTGAATTTCCTGACTCAAAATGGCCTCTTAGGCAACCAACGATGCCAACCCCAAAAGAATATAATGACTTCATAAATACTTAATAAATGCGTCCTGATGTGATAGCATTGGAAAGACAGAGCTTCTACATTTTGAGATCAGAGGCCAGAAGAGGTATTATATAAAACCCATACAAATTCTACTTTTTTAAAAAATACTTTTTAAATTTATTTTCAGAGAGAGGGGAAGGCAGGAAGAGAGGGAGAGAAACATTGATGTGAGAGAGAAACATCGATTGGTTGCCTCTCACACGTTCCCAACTGGGGACCTGGCCCGCAACCCAGGCATGTGCCCTGACAGGGAATCACACTGGTGACCTTTCGGTTCACAGGCTGGTGCCTAATCCACTGAGCCACCACCCAGGACACAAATTCAACTTTAAAATGATTTTCTCATTTATTCAGAACTGTAATACAGACAACAATTAATTCAATATTCAATTCCCTTATTCAACAGGGATCCGGGCATCTATTTTCTGTAAACAGATTTACCTGCTCACTCAAGGTATGCCCTGCTGGTAGGTATCTGTTGCTACAATGGCACCTGAACAAAGGAGTGAGTGGGCAGGAAGTGGGAAATAACGCAGCTGGGGAAGGCGCTGGGGCCTGGACCAGTGTGGCAGGAAGAGTGATCAGGTCGGCAGGGTTAATCGGGAAACATATGGTTGAACCACGAAAGCAGAAAGTGACTGCATGTCTGTCTGTCTGTCTGTCTGTCTCTCTCTCTCTCACACACACACACATACACACACACTCTACAAACTCTTCAATCTTTCTCACTAATCACATTTCCTATTCAATAACGACCATGAAAAGTAGCACTTGGGCTCCCTTTGAGTCCAACAAGTGCTACATTAGTCAGGTGGAACCTGATAAATAAGATGCAGCTAATCATTTTTTAAAAGTATACCAATGGCATTAAAAAGAATAAAGTACATATTATGTACTAATATAGAAAGATAACCAAGATGCATAGGATGATAATCAGAAAATTAATAACCTCTAATGTAAAGTGAATGAAATGTAAAGCAATGTAATGAAAACAACAAGCAAAAGAAGAAAGAGAAATGATTTTTTCAAAGATCTGAGTACACTTCAAGAATCCCACAGTCACCTGGGGGGAGCTCAAAACAAATGCGTAAACAGGTAACTCCTCCGTAGACAAAAGCAGCGGGCCCCACATCTCGGCACAGCACAGCCCCTACCTCAGGCAGCAGAAAACACAGGGTCCAGGCGAAACTCTCAGGACACCGGTCGTCAAGAATCATCAGGACTCCAGCTGACCAGGCTCAGTTTAATCACAGAAAGCTTTGTGATTCATATCACCTCGTGAGAACACAGTAAAACTATTTTTCTCAAAGTGCCTACCCAGCTGGCCTGGGAGGAGGCCATCCAAGACTCCCGAGGGGAAGATCCCTGAGCACTGACTACTGCTTACAGCACGCAGTGTCCCTGACGGTCTTACCCAACCATGAACCCACCTACTGGCCGCCGTGTCAAAACTCACACTGGTCAGACTTGTAGCCCTTTGTGTCACACAGGCTGGATTCAGCCTCTTCTGAGAATGTGTGCAGTACTTACTTGGGTGTCATCTTCCACGGTGACTACCTTTGAGCCATTACGAGGCCATCAGCCAGTACATCTAAGTACACTTTAATCTCAAATTCTAATTAGAAGTATGTATTTCATGAAGTATTCAAATATAATAATTTTTCATGTTTTTTTCTTGATATTATGCACACCAGTTAACACTTATTGAACATTTGCCATACACTGAGTATTTTGTTTCTTAAAGTGTGCTGCTCTCATTCAATTCCCACCTCGGCTTCATAAGGAACATTCTATTATTACCCCAACGGCACAGATGAGGAAAAATGTTTGAAGAAGTACTTTAAGGGCAAAGGTTGTTGCCTATCTTTTTCTCTATTTCCAGCACTTCAAAGTCTATCTGGCACAGAATGCACTCATTTATTTGTGGAACGAATGATTGAACAAACAAAGTAACTCATTTCCCAGGGCCAAGTAGCTGGTAAGTGGCAGACCTGGGATTCAGACACAAGTCTGTCTGACTCCAGAGCCTAAGCTTTCAACTACTGTCTTAGTCCACTCAGGCTGCTGTGCAAAACACCACGGACTGGGTGGCTCAATAGGAATGTATTCCTGACAGTTCTGGAGGCTGCAAGTCCAAGACTGGGCACCCGAACGATCAGGTTCTGGCGAGAACCCGCTTTCTGGTTCATGAATAGTGTCTTCTCTCTGTGTCCTCTCTTGGGGGAAAGAGCTAGGGAGATCTCTGGAGCTTCCTTCATAAGGGCATTGCCCTCACTCCTGAGGGCTCCAGCCTCACGACCCAGTCACGTCCCAAAGTCCCTCCTAACACCAACGCAATGGGCGGGTTAGGGTTTCAACACTGAAATTGGGGGGAGACACACACATCCAGCCCCTAGAAACCACAATGCAAAAATCACAAATCACTTTTGGAGGGTAACTTTTCATTTTGATATATAATTTCAAACTTGTAGAAAAGTTGCAATAATAATACAAGCAACTGCCATAAACAATTTACCTAGATTGACTAATTGTTTACGTCATGGCCCACTGCAAACCTTTTAAACTCAACGGATTTAAGCAAAACGGCATATGCCCAGATTATTTTCCTGCGTAAACCGAGGCCTACCTAGCTTTATGCCAAACTCACATCTATCCCCACCTTTCTACGCCTGTCCCCTCAGTCCCAGTCTCTACCCCTGACCTTCAGGGCAGCCTCACACCCCAGCTCCAATTTCCTGTCAATATTTCCCTGCTTCTTCTCCAGGTCGTGCACGGCCCCAAAGGCCCTGCTCCTTTCCTCAGCCTCTGTCCCAACCCTGCAGCCATAGTAACAGAGAGGTGTGCACAAAGCAAACCAGGGAATGAACGCAGTGTTCCCCGGATCGATTTCATGAATTCTGTAGTGTAACGAATGGTAACATAAATAAGCACGTGGTGAAAAGAAAATACTGGGTTGAAGTAAAATCCTTGAAATACTAAAAATAAGCAAAATAGAAAAAAGACACCAATTAAGCAAAAATACTTAAAATTAGATTCTATATCCAGCCATACGAAATGATGTTTTATTTGTTGAGAGGCAGGAGAAGGAGCTCCAGAGTAAAATGGCCAGGATTTATGCCTGCTGCCACCTAGGAGCTGTGAGTAAGTGATTACTTCATCTCTCTGCCTCGGTTTCCTCGTTTGAAAAGTAAGGACGGTAATAGTGCTTAGCTCATAGAGCTGGCATAAGGATTAAATGAACAAATCCTCTGAACTTTGGTACCTTATAAACAGCAATTACTGTAATCATGTATCTGTTTTTGTTTTGTCTTGGCCAAATTTATACCTGTGTTACTATGTTTCCATTTATAGTGATTATAAAATGTTGCCTTCTTGAATAGATTAATTTAGGTTAAAAAAAAAAGCCCTGGCTGGTGTGGCTCAGTGGATTGAGCACCAGTCTATAAACTGAAAGGTCGCTGGTTCAATTTCCAATCAGGGCATGTGCCTGAGTTGTGGGCCAGGTCCCCAGTTGGGGGTGTGTGGCTCAGTGGATTGAGCACCAGTCTATAAACCGAAAGGTCGCTGGTTCAATTTCCAATCAGGGCATGTGCCTGAGCTGCGGGCCAGGTCCCCAGTTGGGGGTGTGCAGGAGGCAATCAGTGGATGTTTCTTTCACTCATCAAGCTTTCTCTCTCTCTCCTTCTCCCTCCCTTCCCCTCTCTCTGGAAATAAATAAATATAATAAAAATAAATAAATAAAATTTAAAAACAACAGGTAAATCCATATAAAGAAAAACACAAAGGCTGCCCAGACAACTGAGCCTCAACACGAGGTTGGTTCACCAGGGCTGGGCCAGCCACACCACTCAGAAATGAATGCTTTTTCCTATTCCCTAAAAGCCTAGTTTTTCTTTGATATAAGGACCCATCACTTTTTAACTACTACCCAAGATTCCTCTGCACTCGAGATTCTAGCAAGATGAGGTCATCTGACAGATGTAAACTCCACTCATGTACTTCCTTTTCTTATAACCTCTCTTCCCAGCCCAGGTTTCCAATCACCAGCACCACCACCAGCTAGAAAACTGAGTGTTCTCACCACCCACTGGTACTCCAGCGAGAGGCACTCGAGGCAGGGGCCAACCAACCTTCAGGGCTTTGAAGATGACCCCCGGGTGCCGGGGAGAACGGGTAGTATTGTTCTCTAGTTGCTGCTCCAAAGCACGCCGAAGCCCAGAGAAGTCTGTGGGAGGGTTGTAAGTCCTGGTTCCCTTGTAGTGAATGGAACTGAAGGCTTCAGGGAAGCGGCCCAGCTTCCGGAACCGGTCCTGGATGAGCTTCTCTGGCACCTCCGAGGGATGATCTGGACAAGCAGAAATGGGTACATGAACAGTGACCTCTCTTTTCAAAAAATAAGTCACCCATCTTTCCTTGCAAAAGTCTGACTCCATGTATATAAAATACGTAAGCAGGCGGAACCAGCTGATGCTGTTGGAACTCGGGTGGCCCTTGTCTGGAAGGGGGCCTAAGAAGGGTTTCTATGAAGGCTGTGCTGTTGCGTCATGCTCTCAACTGATTTCACAGGTACATTCTGGTTGTGAAAATTCATCATGTTACACACTTTTTAAATTTATTAACTCACTTATTTTAGAAAGAGGGAATGGGAAGGAGAATAAGAGGGGGAGAAATATCAATGTCAGGGAGAAACATCAATTGGTTGCCTCTAGTATGCAGCCAGATCAGGGACTGAACCCTCAACCCAGGCATGTGTCCTGACCAGGAATCAAACCAGTGACCTTTCATTTTGCTGAACGACGCCCAAACAATGAGCCACGCCGGTCAGGGCACATTATACATTTTTGATATGATGTGTACTTTTCTCTATGTATATTATACTTAAAGAGAGTCTTTTTTAACAAATCTCATGAAAAATGTAAACATGTCAAAACATAAAAGAAATATATGTCTTCTGCTCCTTTGTACTCCCCAAAAGTAGCTAAAATTCAATATTTACTCTCTCAAACTTTTTTCCTACACACTTACCAACACATAATTGCAACTTGCTTTTATCACTTAAGAACATACTATATCTGTTCTGACTGCTGTGGCTCAGTGGATTAGGCAAACCAAAGGGTCACCAGTTCAATACCTGATCAGGGCATATCCATGGGTTACATGGGCATGGGAGAGGCAACCAATCGATGTTTCTCTCCCTCTCTTTCTCCCTCCCTTCCCCCCTCTCTAAAAGTAGATAAATAAAATCTTTTAAAAAATTAACATAATGTATCTGTCCTTGTCACAATATGCTAAGAAGTTCCTTATACCTTTTCACAGCTACATACTCTTCCATCCTATGGATATATTTAACCAGTCACCTACTAATGAACACCAGAAATAAACAGCTACTCTGAAAATGCTGGTCTTATTTGTGCTGGTGAAGCTGTGAACGAACCACCAATGTCTAAGAGTACTGGAGTCCCCACAGATGCGGCAATACTTATCTAGAAATCTGTGGGGTGGTAGTGCAGATGGATTCAATACATATTCTAGAGGTAAAAGTTACCAGGGCTTTTTATTTTTAATTTCCTTTCATGTTTAATAGCAACTAAATCATCTCTATTAATACTGGAGATATGGCTTCAGCTCAAATTTGAAAGTAAAGTCATCAAACAGAAGTAGCCAAACCTCGGCAGTTAATCCCTAAACCCGTCTCCTCATGAATTCTTCCTGCGGCAGTGCCTTCGGAAGGAGGGCGCCGGCAGTGCCCAGTGGGTCAGCCAAGCCTGACCAGTGGTACCTCCCCCTGTCTTCTCAAAGCTCCTCCCTGGACATGTAACCACCACTCATTTGTAAAGCAGAAAGAGTTCACTTGCTTACTAACTTTCACCTAGAAATCTGCTATTCAGAAATGAAATGCGATCAAACAGGATCAGAACGTTGAGGCGGAGGAAAACTGGGTGATTAATCTGCCCAGAGTTCTGGCACCTCTCCCCCTATCCTGCATAAACTTTGGCTGCCGTGGTTCTGTCTCAAGGCTTCAAGGAGCAACAATGGTATTCCGGAAACAGCTCTGGATGTATAAGTTAGAAAACTTTGGTGTGAATCCCAATTTTGCAACTTACTAACTGGAACCTCCTTAGTTACGTAACTTAAGCTGTCTTGGTTCAGTTTCTTCATCTGCAAATTGGGACTGCTACTGATACCTGGCTGAATAACAAAAATACTCTAAGTCTGCATTTACTTAAAGAAAAAAAAAAAACTACCTATGATAGTCTATGGCACAAAGCAAAAAAAAAAAAAGTTATGTTTGAAGGGCTGGTTATCTCAAAGTCCTCAACTGGAAAGTAACCTTCCCCTCATCCAAGCAGTAAAGATCCAAAATGGCATAAAAATGTTGATTCCAGGAGGCAGTCTGAGGTCAACATTTCCAGCCTCCTCCCCGTACCTTACAACCACTTGCTATGCGTTTTTTCCTCCATTGTGAAGCATTCAGATTTCTCGTCTTCCCACTAGACCCAGGTCCTTCATATTCTAACTCCTTAACATGGCCCCCATCTGGCCACTTCCCACCTAGAACTGTGATACCCTCCTGGCTAGTCGCCCTGCCTGCTGTAGGCGTGCCTCTCCAGTTCACCCTGCAACAGGCTGCTGGAGGCAGGGAGGAAGGTATCTTTTGAAAGCACAGATCTGATCATATAACTCCCTGCCTAAAATCCTGTCATACTTGAGAACTGAGTTGAAGCCATCCATGATGTGATTTCCAAGTATATCTCCACCATCCCCTCCTGTACAATCTATGCTTCAGACCCACTGAGCCTCATCATTTATTCATTGAATAAACATCTGCTGAGAGCTCACCGTGTGTCAGCCAGGCTTTTTAGATACAGCAGTAAGAAGAGCAAGGTTCCTGCCTTCGTGGAGTTTCCATTCCAATGGGAAAAGATCACCAACAAGAAAGCAAACATACAGCATAATTTCAGGTAGCGACAAGTGCCCTGATGCAAATGAACAGGGGGATGCAGTAAGAGCACAACCACTGGGATGCAGGAAGAACAGCTTTACAGCGGACAGCCAGGACAGACTCCAAGGGGATGAGAGTTGAGTTGAACTTGAAGGAAGTATGGCTAGCTGGGAGAAGGGTGTTCCAGGCAGACGAGTAGCATATGCAAAGATGTGAACAGAGAAAACGCTGATATGGCTAGAGGAGGGAGTATACACATGTTATGTGTACACATCCACACACACGCGTGTGCATAAAGGGGTGGGCATTTAGTGGGTGGGGAGAAGGGATGAAGAGAGATAACTAGAGGAGTTCAGATGGAACCTTGAGACAGAACCAAGGCAGCCAGCGTTGATGCAGGGTAGAAGGAGAGGCGCCGGAACTGTGGGCAGATGAATCATCCTGTTGGCAGGAGTGAGAGTGAGACCACCACAGGCAGGAGCTGGAATTTTGTTCTGACTGACAGGCTGGAAGCAGGAGTATGACATGACCTAGTTATAAGCTAAGCTTTTAAAAAGATTACTCTGAATGCTGTGTGGAGAACGCAGCAAAGGGGGCTAGAATGGAAATCAGAACTACCCAGAACTACTCGCAGTTTCCTGGACACAACTTGCTCCTTTAAAATCTTTCTAAACAAACAAACAAACAAACAAACAAATAAATAAATAAAGCCACTAGCGATTTGCTCTTCTTAGAGCATCCCTTCTCCCCTCTGCTATGTAGTCAATTCTTAGAGTTCAAATGTCACCTCTTCCTTCCTAGATCCCATTAGAAGGTGTAAAGTGTCCCTCTTTCACACTCCCACAGTGCCAGGACCTACATTGACTACGGAGCAGAACACCTGTGGTCTCCCCAACGAGACTGTGCTTTATCCGAGGCTAGGAATTGTGTTTCTTTTCAGCTCAGTGCCCCAGGACTCAGCACATGACAACGTGTACTTAATAAACGTTACTGCCTGAACAGGTAAGTTGTATGACTGCTTTCGGGGGCCAACACCACTGTTCCCACCTGCATCCAATTACTGTTGTTGCACCTGCTCCCTCATCCTCCCTCTCAAGTGATGATCTTGCTTCCCATTTCTCTAAGGAAACAGAAACAGTAAGACAATTCATACACACACCCACACACACATACTTCTACCTATTTGCAACTGGGTCCACATACTCCACCTTCCCTCCTATCGTCACAGAGAACTGTCCATGCTCCTAACCAAGGCCAATTCTTCTACGGTGTATCGCTTCAACGTTCCAGCTCTGACACCTACTTTTCAGTGAACCATTCTCACCAATGCACAAATATCTGTAATACCTCACAACGTAAAATTTCAAAAAGGGGAAATCCCTTGAATTCCCACATCAGCCTCCAGCTATCATTTCATTTGTCTGCTTCCCTTTATAGAACTCTTTGAAAGAGTTGGATATTCTCCCTATCTTCATTCTTCGCCTCCTATTCCCTTGATCCCAGTCTGACTAGGCTTTCATGCTCACCATCCCTGGGAAACAAGTCTTACGCAGATCACCAAGGGCCTCTATTTTGCCAAAGCCATCTAACAATTCTTGATCCTCATCCTGACCATAAGCAGATTTTGACATGGTTGATTCATTCTGTCCTCCTAGAAACACTTCCTTATGTCTTTCCCATGCAGAAATTTTTCTGGGCATTCCACCACCACCAAGTTGCTATTACAGCCCAATGGCTGCCTCCTTGTACCGAGAAAGGTCAGTCTGTGACACAGTACCCCATCTACTCACCAGAGCCCAGTAGTTGAGTATGCACAGTCTCATGGAAAATAATAACAGCAGGGCCCAGGGTGGACAAGGGGACATCCAGGCCACAGCGAGCAGTGGTAGCCTTGAGCTCCTTGGTGAAATGCTTCAGATAAGCTTCTGAGGCATCCCCAAGGAACTTGAAGAGGTCATTATGCAGCCGGTCTGCATGAGTTCGATAGATGACGAGGTCGGAGATGGCCAGGACCTTAAGCAGCAGCCGTGTTCTCTGGCTTAGATTCACCGTAGCCCCCAAGAGCCCTTCCGTGTCTATCACCGCTACTTTGTGGACCGGGTCATACGCCGCCCACACTCCCACAGTGCAGGATTCCTGGGCAGGGGAAGTTTTGAAGACTTCACGGCCATAAAAGAAAGTGTGATTGAGGGTATGAGACTTTCCATCACCAGTATTTCCAAAAATGGAAACCACCTTCAGATGCTGATCAGGTTTGCAGTCCAACTTCCTAATGAAGTCCTCTTCATTCGTTACCTTAAAACAAAACAGGAAGAAACGTGAGCGAGAACAAATGCTTCCCAGAGTCGTGGTGGCGAGGAAAACAAGCCCCAGTACAACCGCCCCCCAGCCAGCCCTTGCCCTTAGCAGACAGCTAAGAGGAACTTTCAGTGCCTCGGTCAGTATCAGTGGTTAGTGGTCATGAAAGAGCTAAAATCATGAAATTCCCAGAAGATGACATAGGAACAAATCTTTATGACCTTGGATTAGGCAATGGTTTCTTAGATATGACAGCAAAAGCAATACAACAAAAGAAAAAACAGATAAAATGTACTTTATCAAAATTGGTGAACTTTGAAAACTTTCATTCTGCAAAGGACATCATCATGACAGCAAAAAGAACCCAAAGAATGGGAGAAAATATTTGTAAATCATATATTTGATTAAGGACTGCTGTCCAGGATACCCTGGACTCAACAAGAAAAAAATAAACTATATATTTTAAAGAAATAATCTAATTAAATATTAAGCAAAAAGAAATTTGAATAGACACTTCTTAAAAGAGGATACACAAATGGCCAATAAGCACATGAAAACATGCTCAACATCATTAGTCACTAGAAAATGCAAGTCAAAACCACAATAAGACATCACTTCACACCCATCAGGACAACAGTGACCAAAAAGATGATAAGAAGTATTTGTGAGGATGTGGAGAAATTTCGCTGTTCACACCCTGGTGGTGGGAATGTAAAATGACACAGACACTCTGGAAAACAGTATAGGAACTTCTCAAAAAGTTAAACTGAGTTGTATGTCCCAGTAATTCCACTCCTAGCTTAGACGCCCAAGAAAACTGAAAACGTGTCACTACAAAACCTAAACGTGAATGTTCACAGCAACATTATTCATAATAACCAAAAAGTGAAAACAACCCTATGTCTATCAACTGATGAAAAGATAAGCAAGATGTGACACATCCATACAATGGAATCTTATTCAGCCCTACAAAGGAATAAAGCACTAACACATGCTACAACATGGATAAACTTTGAAAACATTAGGCCAGAAAGAAAGTGTATTAAAGAAGCCAGACACAAAACACTACCTGTTCCGTGATTCCGTTTCTATGTGTCCACAACAGACTTCACAGAGACAGAAAGTGTATTAGCTATTTCCAGAGGCTGAGGGAAAAAGGGACCAGGAAGTTATTCCTAATGGATCAGGGTTTCTATCTGGGGTGATGAAAATGTTCTGGAATTTGATAGTGGTAAGGATTGTATAACTTTATGAATATACTGAATTGTATACTTTAAAAGGGTGAAATATATATTAATTACATATCAATAAGGCTGTTATTTTAAAAAAACTTATTGGTTAAATTTCATCTATCCATAATTCCTGTTTACAGTTTAAATATTTTTTTTAATGTTATTATTTATTTATTTTTAGAGGGAGGGGAAGGGAGGGAGAAAGGGAGAGAAACATCGATTGGCTGCCTCTTGTGTGCCCCGACAGAGTACCAAACCTGCAACCCAAGAATGTGCCCTGACTGGGAATTGAAGCAGCAGCTTTTCACTTTGCGGCACGATGCTCAACCCACTGAGCCACACCAGTCTGGGCCCTGTTTACAGTTTAAAAAACACCGTATTCCTTATTAAAGGCAAGGGTTGGCCCTGGCTGGTGTGGCTCAGTGGACTGAGTGCCCACCTGCAAACCAAATGGTCGCTGGTTTGAATCCTAGTCAGGGCACATGCCTAGGTTGCAGGCCAGGTCCCCAGTAGGGAGCGTGAGAGAGGCAACCACACATTGATGTTTCTCTCCCTCTCTCTCTTCTTCCCTTCCCCTCTCTCTAAAAATAAATAAATAAAATAAAATAAAATAAAAAGAAAGGCTGGGAAGGAAGAGACCTGGTGCCAATGAAATATCAGACCGGAGCTCCAAAAAGATGCTCAGGGCCCTACTCTCAGAACAAAGAACCCCAGGAACAAAGCTCCTAATCCAAACAGGTAATGTTTTACTTCAGCTAAAGGAGGGATGAACCTTTACGGCAAGTATACTCCAGCCATAAGAGAAAAAATACCTTCTTGATACTCAAGAGTATGCTGGTCTGAAAAAGAGCAGCTAGAGAAATACAAGCAGACCACTAGATGTGATAATATAAGCCCTCACTTCCCCTAACCTCAAGATGGTAAACCACTCATTACTCTATTAATAACATTACTATTGTTACACAGTTAGGAGCCTTAATGCTAATGGTCAAACTAACAGTTTTCTGAATGCCCACTGCAGTGACTGCCCTCCACTACAGCCATGAGGGCACGACGCTATTTTATCTTTACATCTCTAGCTCTTGGAACAACACGGCACAGAGGGCGCGTTTAATACCCAGCTACTGCATGAAGAACACCAGGCACCCCGCCTGGTATTTTAATCACTTTTCCCCACCCCTCTATCTTCCATAGGGCTTCACACACAGCAGCATTCCATCAACTTGGTAATGGGCTCACTGATTTACCAAACAGCTGAGAGGAACAAGTTACATGGAACGGCCCATGTTTGATTGGTGTCACTCAGCCAGCCTGGTTCCAAGCTCTTAAACTGGCCACCAAGAGAAACAAAAGTTCCCTACACCTCTACCCGCAAGAAGTCAGGTCTGGTCAGAGTGGCCCACTACACGAGCCACCCGCCTTCTCAAACAGTCCCCTCGGCATCCCTAGGGATTGTGGAAGAGTCGGTCTAGGGACTTTCTCCCCTGGAAATCTACTCTGTCATGACTCTGTTAGCCCACGAAACAATAACCGTTATCCAGTACATGTAAGAGCAGGCACCTGAAAAGGGGCACATGGGAGCCTTCAGGTACCGAATTAAATGTCTCAGCATTCACTAAATGCTGTACATAATACATAAAAACCAACTATTCAATTTGAGATGAAAATAAAACACTCCCTATAAGTATCGAGGACATTATTTTGGCACTTGGTTTCCTGAATATTAAACACACATGTTCATGATTGGGCATATGCATCTGAGTCTGGTGCAAAGAATTCTGGGAGGAGAAGCTCAAAGCCCTAGGCTGGTTATTCTATTGACAGCCCTTGATAATCATTTAATCTGCAGTGATTGCATTTTTTCACATGTAAAGTGGGGGTATAACCATCTTTGCCTCCTTTGACTGGGTAGTGGTTGCTAATCAAATACATAAATGAAAAAATGCCTTGCACACTGAAAACATGCTTCATTTTTCCTTCTTGTACCTTTCACATTATTTTGCTCCCAGTTAAACCACTCAATCATCCTTAAGTGAGTGAGCCAGGAGAGAACAGCCTAGGCCCAGGTGGTAGCAAGACCAGCTTTCAGTCAGCGGAGAAAAAGGCAAAGATAAGAAGATCCCCTTTGAGGAGGAAAGGAAGGAGCCAGAAAGGAACAGGCTCCTGCTCAACTCGTTCTTCCTGTTTGTAATCAATGATCCTACTTTGCTCCATTCCTGGAGTGGAACAAGCTACCTGACGGAGCCCTGCCAAACGGCCACTCAACTCCACCTGCTTGAAATGGTCTTCAGCCCCTTCACAACAGCAAAAGCAGGAGTGACCCCAAAGCCACCCCTCCCCAACGTCTGCTCTCCATCCTCCCCGAGCTTGCAAGACCACCGACAAGTCAGAAACACCCGCATTCCAGTCCTGGCTTTGCCACTGTATGGCCTTGGAAGTTTTCTTAACTATTAAAGTCTCAGGGAAAGGAGATAACAACAGATTCTACAACCCCTGGGGATGCTGATGAGACTGACTAAATGGCACATAGCAGAGAATGTGCCTTGCACAATGCCTGGCACACAGTAAGCACTCAATAAATACCACTCATTATTATTTAAAGACCAGCCACTGGGAAAACATCCAGGTGCCCTGCAGTAGCAGCTGGGCTTGGACCTGCCGGGTGCTCAGAAGTTGCTCATTCAGGTACTACAAAGTCAGCAATGGTGAGATCTAAACTGATTTACCTAAAATGAAAGATCTTGCTGCTTGCTTCTGATAACTTCTTTCCTCTCCCTCTATTCAAAATAATATAATAATACTGGACTTATAGCTGACTCTTAGTAAAGTAACCATCTAAAATCATACAAATCTTTAAGAAATCAAACAGTATACCTCTCTCTCTCACACCCATAAAGCTCTTCACTTAGTATAGTTGCTAAGTCGAGTTTCTAAAATGAAAAATAACAGTACTCCATGATCTCCATTGTTCCAGTTCAGAATTCAGAGCAGTTTATGGTAGTGAAGTGTCCAGCAATCAACCTCTGACCTAGGCAGGCAACAGAACGATGACAATCTCCCTCAAGACATTCCTTCTTGGCCCTCAGAGAAACACCCAGGAAGAATGATCACAAGACTTTCGTTCTGCGGAGGCCCAGGAAGGGAAAAGCAGGAGACCGGGAAGGAACTGAGGTGCCCTCGAAGGAGGGAAGTTCAACAGAACACAGAGACTCCAGAAATTAAACACCGAAGACAACAGAAAACAGTCCCAAGGAAAGCAGCTCAGCACCGAGGTCCTTTCAGTTCTGGCGTCTCTGGATGAGGAGGGTCTCATCTGTACCAACTACGATCATACAGTCCTTTAACTTTTTGGCAAAGACGATCCCTATGGCCAAGGGCAAAAATCAGCTCCTAATCCAAAGCAATGGAGAGAGCTACGGGACACTCAGTGGCTCACTCACAACCTACCGCTCATAACAAAACCCACCCCGAACCGGCAAAGATTATTTAATCCCTCTCTGTTGAGATTCTAAAACCAGTCTAAGGCAACAGGTATTGTCAAAGTTAAGTTCTTCGTAATTACTTTTCTGTGGTGGTCTCTGGTTTATTTTGTTTTCATTCCACTTTTGGCTGAGTTCAGTGGAAGAGACCAAGCCCAAAGAAACCAACCAGCTTCTCACTCTTATCAGAACTGGGGTCACTATCCATCCCAAAAGGGAACTATAACTTGATCATTTCATTTAATTAACATGCATGTATTGAGCTGCACCTAGTGACTGGCACGGACCTGATGATGTCAGACCGGCAGACACACAAGTTGGGTGACGGTTTCCTTCTTCCAGGGGAGGGAAAGGGGAAGTGGAGGGTGAGGGAACTCTTTCCTGA
This sequence comes from Macrotus californicus, assembly GCA_007922815.1. Lineage (NCBI taxonomy): Eukaryota > Metazoa > Chordata > Mammalia > Chiroptera > Phyllostomidae > Macrotus > Macrotus californicus. The sequence goes on from VMDR010003285.1 coordinate 44,175, forward strand.
AAAACCCAGACCCACTTCCATCATGTTGAAAAGAACTCCAGGCAGCCCTGGCTGGTGTAGCTCAGCGGGCTGGGCGACATCCTGCGAATCAAAAGGTTGCTGGTTCGGTTCCCACCAGGGCACTTGCCTGGGTCCCTGGTTGGGGGCCCGCCAATCGATGTTTCACTCTCACATCAATGTTTCTCTCCCTCTCTTTCTCCCTCCCTTGTCCTCTCTCTAAAAATAAATAAAATGCAAAGAAAAGCACTCCAGGCAATGATTTAAGTCCATCGCCCAATTTTCAAATAGCATTTTACTTAATGCCAAACAGATTTGAAAGCCCAAGTGATAAGGAGGTTCCATTCCGATAGCAAACCCCTACTGCCAGTAAGTTCTTAAAAACCTGTTTCTCCAACCCAGCGAATTCTGAAAAGTTCCTTTCATTCTATCCTAAAAGAAGTATATACCTTTGTGTTTATCAATGTATTATCAATAGTTTCATCCAAAAACGCAACTGTTTCTCAATCAAATGTTTCCTTAAGACCACTGAAGTCATGAGCCTGGCTACACAAATACATTGAGTACATTCGGTAAGGGCAAAGGTCACTTTCTTCCATTCCAGTGTCCCCAAAGTGTTCCATTACTTGAGAGGTCAGGAATTCTCATCCCATGTCTCAGAACTGCCCGTGGTGCCTCTGCCACATGGCCTCACAGACGCCGCCTGACACTCCCCTCCTACTCCAGCAGGAGAGAGGTTTCTATATGGAGATGATCCACACAATGAACACTTTAAAAAGTCATTTTTAGCTTCACAATCAGTATCTTTGACCTCACGCAACTCACTGAGTTGAGCTCTCAATTTATATCTGCATAAAAAGCTTTCCAAAGCAAAGGAGTTGTGAGGACAGACTGGACAGACTGGACAAGACCTACATCACCCTCAAAGGACTCTTCCAAGGAGCGTACAGATGGGAGATGCAGCTTCCCTTTTAAGTGGCATGGTATACCTGTATGTGCTCAGCTATAAAAACAGACGTTAAGGTCTGGTAAAGGCTCTGAGACTTAGCAGTAGAAGCACCAGGCCAGAAAGAAGAGAGGAGAGCTAGGTTCAAGTCCACCTCTACCTGGAATACACCAGGGGCAATTCACTCAACCCTTCTCTGCTCAAAGTCTTCATTCTCAACCCACCATCTCTATTCACATCAGCCTGGTTCTGAGCTTCCCAAGTGGACTGGAGTCCATGCTGGCAAGGGGTCTCGTCTGTATTGTTCACCACCGCAGCCCTGGCACAGGGCCTGACACACAATCAGAAATCAGTACATGCGTGTTAAAATAAGCGAATGCACGCATCACAGCATGTAGGTGCGAGAATCTCTGAGAGGGAACAGTGCAGCGGTGCTGTTCAGTGTGCACTCCACCGGCCTCCAACCACTCACTGACTTTAGAATGACCTTAACGAAGGCATTGAACCTATCTGAACCTCAGATTTCTCCCTTGCAAAAGGAGGGTAAGAACACAGTCGACCTCACAGGCTTGCTGTGAGGGTTAAACGTGGTGATGCTCACCGGCACCGCGCACGGCGGGGGCGAGCAGTAAATGCTGCAGAAGTGCTGACTGTCATTATTGCGGTGGCTGTCCTGCTTTGCCCCTCAGCCACAGCCAGTGCAGCCACCACAGAAATCCACTCCATTATCCCAAGTAAAAACCCTTCTGAGGGAAGGTTTCCAATAAATGCCTCCGTAAAGAACTAGGGATAATGGAACAAGGAAGATACTCAATATTTACCACTCCCTCCCTCAAAAGGATGTACCTTTTTCAATGTAAGGGGAAAAAAGCTGTCACAAGGTCACATAATACATACATTATGCACAAGAAAGCATTCAGTCTTCAAAAGAACGATGCGATATGATTTCAAGAATTACTGCCACGGCAGACATTCACTAAAGTGCTGTCCTCACAGTTTATGCTGAAGATCTTAAGAGATGACACAGACTTACAAGGAGACCGTGGGCGTCTAAGGCAGAGACTGAGGGGTCTGGTTTCTATTCAATACGGAGTGAGACAGCGGAGCCCTGGTTGAGTGACAACACAGCACACAACTGTTTCAAAGTCAGTTAACAATAGCAGCCCCTCCAGCAACAAGGCCCTCCCCTGAATTGCTCTAACATTCTCTCTACACTGCACTGATATCACCCTTCTTTCCATGCATGTGCCTTCTGTTACCACTAGGCTGTCCTTTCCCCAAGGGCAAACTCGGGGCCTCACTGCCACTTTGTATCTCGCTCGGTTGTCAGCACATAGTAGGCACTCATGAAATGTTTGTCGAATTAAGGAATTCATTAATGAATACATTAATTCATCAATGTAGTGAATTAATGATTACATTGATTTACTCTCATTAGTGCATTTCATTCATTCAACCAACATTTGAGTACCTACTATGTGCCAAACACTGTCTAGATGCTGATGAATGGAAGAGGCAAAAATGACTGCCCAATGAAAACATTCTAAAATTGACTGCAGTGAGGGTTCTTTACATCTGTGAACACACTAAAAGCCATTGATTGTGCACGTTAAGTGGATGAATTGTATGGTATGTAAATTATATTTCAATAAAGCTGGGTTTTTTTTTTAAGTAAATGCAGTATTAAAAAGGACTGATATACTTAGTGGTTTAATTATAAAATTAACTGCTTTTCTATCATTCTGTATTTTCAGTATTTTAATATGCTGGGTCTATGTTATGTGTATAATTGGAAAAATGATAAAAGATATAATTTAAAAAGACCAAAAATATCACTGCCCCCTGGGACTGTCTGCTTCACAGGTACATGGTTTTCTTTGGGACGATGGAATGTTTTAGAATCAGTGTAGTGGTGCACAACACTGTGACTTTAAAATGGTTATGTGAATTACATCTCAACAAAAAACATCCCTGCCTCATGGAGTTCACATTTTAACGGGGAAAGGAAAGTCCACAGTCAAACAATTGAAATATATGGTATACAAAAGGTCCATGAACAAGTTTGGCATACCCATACAATGGAATGCTACTCAGCAACAAAAGGAAATTCATTAAAATGTGCAACAACATGAATGACCCTGAAAAACACTATGGTGAAGGGGAAAAGGCCAGTCACAAAACAGTACATGATTCTATTTACAGGAAACTCCAGGAAAGTCAAATCTATAGTTTTAGAGAGCAGATCAGAGATTGCTGAGGACTGACTTCCCAGAGGCACAAAGGAAGCTTCAATGGGAGGGGGCAAAGGGGGGGATAGAAATGTTCTCTCTCTTGACTGTGGTGGTGGTGGTTACACATGGGTACATATATTTGCCAAAATTCATAGAACTGTACACTTATAATGTGTATATTATATTATGTGTAAATTATACCACAAAAGAGTTGACTTGTGAAAGCACATCTAATGTGGGCCCTGGCTGGGTGGCTCTGCTGGTTGCAGCACTGCCCCGTGCACCAAAAGGTTGGGGGTGTGATTCCCAGTCAGGGCACACACCTAGGCTGCGGGTTCAGTCCCTGATGAGGGTGCATACGGGAAGCAACCGATCCACGTTTCTCTCTCTCTCTCTCTCGATCTCAAAATCAATATAAATATTCTCGGATGAGGATTAAAAAAAGTACGAGCACTTTTCCTTTTATGGCATGTCCAATGGTGAGAAACGGTGCAAAGAAAAACCAAGAGTAAGGACTAGGACTACAAGGTGGGGACGGGGCTGCCCTTGTAAACACGGTGGTGTAGGAAGGCTGCACTTTCACACCCAAACCTTTTCAGGTCGATCCTTTTTTTTAAAAAGTAGCAAACTCAATTCTCGTGGTAATGAGAGGAGAAGGAACATCGGGAACAATCCAAAAGAGTACATAAGCCTGGTGACTTACATTTAGTTCTAGACTGAAACTCCTCCCCACCAAAGTGGCAGATTTTTCAGAGATCACTCAAACTAATAAGGCACATAAGTGACACTCAATAAGTGTTTGTGACTGTTGTTGACTGATACGTGTAAACTGAATTGAGCTCTTTGGAAAACGCTATGAGAGATTATGGAAAACAGTTTAGTCATGTAGTTGACAGATTCACCAGGCAGAAGCAATTGGGCTGAAAAGTAGATGAATTTCTACAGTACTCTGTGACTGCTGAATTGCTCTCTTAACTTGAACCTGGTATGAATGTGACTACATGTCAGGACCAAGCTCTCTCAGTTCTTTTCAAGCATTCCCCCATCTAGACCAGGGGTGTCAGACTCATTTTCACTGGGGGCCACATCAGCCCCGCGGTTGCCTTCAAAGGGCCGAATGTAATTTAGGACTGTATAAATGTAACTACTCCTTAACTAGAGGCCAGGAGCTTGGCACTGCCGCCCGGTAGAAACAAGGTGTTGGACCAGATAAAACAAGGTGGAGGGCCGGATTCGGCCCATGGGCCTTGTGTCTGCCACCTGTGCTCTAGACTCAAATTCCCTGGGGAAGGCAGCAATAATCCAGTCACAAGTAGAAGGAAATCAGGAAGGGGAAAAAAAATTCCAGAAGAGGCCTGGCTAGTCTGGCTCATTGGATTGAGCACTACTCTGTGAACTGAAAGGTCGCCAGTTCAATTCCCAGTCAGGGCACATGTCTGGGTTGTGAGCCAGGTCCCTAGTTGGGGGCATGTGGAAGGCAACCAATTGATGTTTGTCTCACACATTGACTAATGTTTTTCTCCCTCTCTTTCTCCCTCCCTTCCCCTCTCTCTAAAAGTAAATAAATAAAATATTTAAAAAAAAACTTCCAGAAGCTACTAGAAAGTACACTCATCCTCCAGTGAAGTCAAGCCAGAGGTCAAGTGCTTACGTGTGATTGGTATACACACTCTTCTGCCCAAGAACACCAGCTACTACCAAGACAACCACACAAACAGGGTAAACAGAGCCTCTTAATTGCTGGCCAAAAGTCACTGGAAAGAGAGGCAAAATGAACAAAACATCCTTCAAGGAAGCATCCACCCTTTCCTGCTTCCAAAAGTCCCTCTGTGTCCCTTCCCATAGGTCTTTCCAATTCTTGCCTGGACCTTGCTACAATCCTGCTTTCCTTCCCTTTTTCAGGATCTTATCCATTAGCTTCCCTCTGATTTCCCATCATCAATCAAATATGCTCAACGCATTTAGCAGTTCTAACTCCAGAAAGAATGATCTCATGGGAGCCCCTCCCAAGCAAGTCAGAAAGGAGTCGGAAAGGCTGAGCCAGCCATCAGAAGCCTTTCTGCACCACACAACCTCCAGGACAGAGTCGAAGGAGATGCATCCACAGGGAAAACATACAAGGTCAACTTAATAAGAAATCTTCCTGTTATATTACATCTGCCTCAAAAAGCCAAATGTTTGCCCAATTCCAGAAAAACCAATCATTTGAAGGAGGTGAAAGACCAGAAAAAAACAGAATCACGTAAACTGGAGGTAACTTCAAATAGTTAAAAATGGGTTCCCTGAAAAGCTGACTCACAGAGATTTTGATGGCTTATATGGGTCAAATTTTAAACAGCCTTCCAGGTTAAATGCCAGGAGCCTGCTGCAACAGCCCAGGGCTGAGAAAGCTCAGCAGATGCAGAGCAGAGACTGAAGGCACACAATAGGAGCTCTTTCATTTTTTTGCCTGTCTGAGTCATCCTCAACCCTGCGTTTCCCAGTAACCCCATACAATGCCCTCCCCCCACCGTTATTACTAAACAAAGGGGCTTTTACTTGGGTTTTCAGAAGTAAAAGGCAGAAGTAGTGGAGGGAGCCTCTGCTACTCCTTCAATTATTGCTTATTATTTTGACAGACAGCTCCTAAGCAGATCTATGGCTTCTTGTGATTTTAAAAATATGGCACATAAGAACCAATAGTAAATATATTCATGTTCCGACCAGAATTTACCAAAGGGCTAACCAGCCACAGCACCAAAACTGGTCCTTACCTTATAAGAATTTAGCCATTTGAAGAAAAATATGAGGAAGTCCCACAATTTAGAACATTAAGATCCCCCTGGCTCATGACCTATGGGCCAAAATTAAGTTAAGAGGTTTCTGCCAGCCTGTCCGAAACAGAGGGCCTGGAAACAGCAAGCCCCAGCAAGGTACCCTAGACCAGGAAGCAGAGGACAGGGCCAAGGGGTCACCGGCAGGTGGGTCTAAGACAGGAGTGCCAGCACAGCCAGTTTGTGATTCAGGATTCCCACAGAGTCCGAAAACATCCTCTGCTATTTCCATTCCTGGATCCCATTAAAATAATGTCTCTTTTAGCCAATTAAAAAAAAAAAAAAAGCCAAGTCCCAGTATTTCGAGCCACACTATTCTGGGACTGTAAACAAGTGAAGCAGCCAAGCAACGTGATGGGTCTTCTTAAAGGAGCGGTCTCAGTGAGATGCGGTCCACCACCGCCTTTGCGGAGGGAAGGACACAGAAGCCTGCCGTGGCCTCCCATTTCAGAGAGGGCCCACGGCTGTCAGTTTCTGAGTGGATGGGGGCCTGCCCCAGTGGACATTTCCTTAGCTTCTCACTGACCCCTTGGGGCTCACTGGCTTCCTTAGCAACCTGCATGAGTGGACTTAGCCTCAGTGTTTTAGGGTAAAAAACTCCCTGGCTCTCCTCATGTCCTAGGTCAGGGGGTCAGTCAGCACGATGGGGAACCGGGGAACATTTCTTGTCAGTCTGCTGCTGTTCTCTTGGCAAGGAGACAGTTATAGGAAGTTGGGAGAAAAGAGATAAAGAGAATGGGGTGATTATGTAAAAAAGAAAAACCTGTATGGGGTTTAAATGTATGTGTACGTGAGGACGAAGAGAAAAACGACTTTGGATTTTGAATCTTTTTTGTCTCTTACTAATAAACATTCTGATAAGATGTCTGACTCCTCACAAGACCCAACAGATAAGAAAATACTATCCTCTTCCTCCCCTAGAACTCTAATTATTAGAACTTTATTCTTCTAACCTTTGAATTTTGCTAAGGGTGTTGTCTCTAAAGATTATAGATGACTTGTCAGTGGATGTCATTAGTATTTACTTATTATGGGCTGTAAAAAATGGATCCTAAGTCCTTTGGTTTTCCTAGTACAATTCCACTGAGGCCTAGAAACATCAATGAATACAACCCAGAAAGTCTAACCATTTCACTAGAGAGGTTACAGAACATGCCAAAAGAAAATATCGCTTTCACCTAGATTACTTCTTGGGAGTGAACAGAACCAAAAGAGAGAGGGGGAAAATGGTGTAGTGATGAAATGTTCTGTTCCTGACAGATTTTCCACTTCACTAGAACCCAGGTCTCCTACTGGACCAAACCTTCATCTCTTCGATCAGTTTCTCAATCTCACCACTGCTGACATTTTGTACCAGATCATTCTTTTTGTGGGGAGCTTCCCTATTCATTGTAAGATACTCACCATCACCCTGGCCTCTACCCACTAGCCAATAACACATCTCCCTCCACCCCCGCCCCCCCATCTGTGACAACCAAAGATGTCTCCAAACATTGCCAAATGCCTCCCTAAGGAAGCAAAATCACTCCTGGTTGAGAATCACTTGTGTTAGATAACACCAAACGAGACTAATTTAGCTCTCTTTATTGAGCAAGTTAAGTTCTTAAACACTTTTAGCTGTATCGATTCAATAAAATCTGGGGTATTAAGCAGGTGTTATTTGCACACACCAAATGCCTAGGAGTCACCACTGAGCTCTCTCATTCCCTCACCCCTCCACCCAACATAGCAGCAACATTCCTGTTGACATTCAAACTCTGTCCCACATCCATCCATGTTTTCCCTCTCTTCACGGCAATGATAACACCAAATCTAAGCCATATCTCACCTCACTCACCTCACCTGCAATAGCCTCCTAAGTGGTTTCACTGCCCTCATTCTTGCCCCTCTACAATCACCACAATCTCAGCTTCACTACACTACACTACAATCAAGAGTCATCTCTTAAAAGGTTCTATCAGCCCTGGCTGGGGTGGCTCAGTGGGCTGAGCGTCAGCCTGAGAACCAAAGGGTTGCCAGTTCAATACCTAGTCAGGGCCTGTGTTGGGGTTGCAGGCCTAGTCCAGGTTGGTCAATATATCTCACTCACACTTCGATGTTTCTCTCCTTCTCTCTCTTTCTTCCTCCCTTCCCATCTCTCTAAAAATAAGTAAATAAAATCTTAAAAAAAAAAGTTCTATCAGATCAGATGACTTTCTAGCATAAAGCAGACTGGTGTTTCCCATTACTCTTATAATCTCACTTACTTCTCTGGTCTGCAAGGCCCCATGTGATCTGGCACCTGCTTACCTCTGCACCTCTTTCCTTACAACTCATTGCAGCCACACTGGCACACTCAAACATGCCATCCCACCTTCTTTTTGTTCCCATTTCTCTCTGGGGTCTATTTGCCCAGGTAATATTAAGCATCAGGTCTTTATTTAAAAGTCGCCTCTACAATAAAACCTTTCCTATCCTGCAAGAGTGACTTCCAAATCACCCTTCCTTAATAATCCTGACTATATCTAAACCATCTTTTTATGTATCTCGCATGTATGAACTGTGCTTTCCTCACTTAAATGATAAGTTCTTTGATGCAATGGACCAAGTCTTACTAACCATGTAACCTTGGAACTCAGAAAAGTGCCCGGCACATAACATATGGTCAATAAATGTGATAAAGTATTGAATGGCTTTGGCTAGCAGGCCACAAAGGAGTTTCTGCTTGAGAAGGGACCAAAAAAGTCAGTCTCTCCTCAAATTTATCATTCTAGTACACAATCGAATGACAACAAAGTAATAATAAAATTTCCACCTCTAAAAGGAAACTTTTGGTTGTTTTAGGTTTTCCAAAAGAAACTGAACACTTGAATCACAAACAACAAATCTTAGGAGACTCTTGGCCATAGAATTTGAGGAAATCACACATAACCTGAATGCCTACAAGCTGCTACAATAATCCTTATGTACTAAACAGAAAATGATCAAAACCCACAAATGCCTAGGAACAAGAAAAGAAAAACAAAGTTGGAGCCTAACTCACAGAATCTTCATTGCTACGAGGAAGGAGTTACTCAATGACAACAGTCCTACATTTATACAGAACTGCGTTTCATTTGATTCTTGCAGCAGCCATGAGGAACCGGTGAGCTGATGATGCTCCTGACCATATGAAGCTTAATCAGAAAGTTCAAACGACTTTGTCAGAGATAGCAGGAGTGTCACAAAAGAAGGATCATTTTTTTAAAGATTTATTTATTTATTTTTTTAGAGAGAGAGGGCAAGGGAGGGAGAAAGACAGGGAGAGAAACATCAATCAGTTGCCTCTTGTGTGCGCCGTAAGCAGAGACGGAACCTGCAACCCAGGCACGTGTCCAGACTGTGAATCAAATCGGCGACCTTCTAGTTTACAGGATGATGCCCAACCAACTGAGCCACACTGGTCAGGACACAAAGCAAGGATCTTAGAGCCAGATACCTGTGTTCAAATCCTCGGCCACATACTGTAACTTGATCTCGGCAAGTTACTCCATCTCTCTGCGCTTCAATGTCCTCATCTATAAAATACAGTGCTATAGACGGAATGTTTGTATCCCCTCCAAAATTCATATATTGAAACCTGCCCCTCAGTGTGATGGTATTAGTAGATGAGGCCTTTAGAAGTGATTAGGTCATTAGAGTAGAGCCCTCATGAATGGGATTATATGGGTTCCTTATAAAAGAAACCCAAGAGAGCTCCCTTCTGCCATGTGAGGACAGGGAGAAGACAGCTCTCTGTGAACTAGGCCCTCATCAGACACTGAATCTATTGGTGCCACAATTGTGAATTTCCCAGCCTCTAGAACTGTGAGAAATAAACTTCTGTTGTTTATAACCCACCCAATCTACGGTACTCTGTTATTGCAGCCCCAACTGATAAAGACACACAACTTACTTCATTCATGGTGTGTGTGATAAGCTGAAATTGCCCACTCCCACCAAAGATGTCCCCCAGAACATGTAAATATGTCACTTTACAAGGCAGAGACTTTGCAAATGTGATTGAACTAAGGGCACTGTTGTGGGGAAATTATGCTGAATTATCCACGTGGATCCAGTGTAATCACAAAGATCCTTGCAAGGGGGAGGCAGGAGGGCCGCAGACACAGAAGGCAATGTGACAACAGAAGAGAGAGAGGGGAATCGCAAGGTGTGACACTGCGGGCTTTGAAGTTGGGCCCCATTAGGGCCACAAACCAAAGAATGCAGGAGGCCTCTGGAAGCTAGCAAAGACAAGGAAACAAATTCTTCCAAGAGAAACACAGCCCTAATAACCCGTTTTTAGGACTTCTGCCTTACTTCAAGCAGTAAGAAACTAACACACAGAGTTATCATCAGGATTTAATAAGCTCATACTTGTAAAGCGCTAAGAAGATTCCCTAGCACCGAATAAGAACTCTTTAAATTTTAGCTATTATGAACTAAGATCAGAACCCAAGGAAGATTCACAGAAGTCCTGCAGAGGCTGAGAAAATGAGGTTCAGAAATTTGGCAATGTCGATCTAAATTTAAGATGCAAAAGATTCCACTTCTAGATAGATTCACAGGCTAGTCAATACATTCTTGTTTGTAGTAACTCAAATATCCATTAACAGGCTAAAATGATAGAAAAACCATCCAACAAAATGCTAGGCAGCCTTTAAATAATGAGGCCAGCCTCCATGTACTGATCATGGAAGTTCTACGAGAGGTATCTTTTAGTGAAGAAAAGCCAAGGACAGAGCAGAAAGTATATCAGGTTTGACTTCTGTTGGAAAACTACAGGATACATACATACATAAGGATACATGAGGTAAATTCTACAACAGCTCACCATTACCCGTTAATGGTGGCCGTTCTAAGAAAAGACTAAGGGAATGGAGTTGGAGAGCAGCTCGTGGAAATGAATGTCCTTTTCTATTATTTTAGCTTTTTTTTTTACTGGGTATGTGTGTGACACCCATTTTTAAAAACTGAAGTTCAGATGTGATATCGCCAACCAACCGAGTACTTAGGCGCTGACAATGTACAGTGCCTACCACGATACAGGGCGCAAGACACGGTCCTGCTCTCCAGGAGTTTACCAGGTAGCGAGCTGACTTCATAATCTAGGCTTCATCAGACAATCATGTAACTGTTTTAGACATTTACATGAGCAAACTGCACTAGATATTCTGTCAAAGTACTTTCCACGTATGACTCTGAGAGAATAAATCACAGCCTAAATTCTATGTCCAATCCACTAGTCCCAACCAACGCTGCTTATGATTACTAAACTATTATTTCCTGGGAAATGTTCAGTTTATGAAGGGAGAAGCCTTTACAAACCACCCAATTACACACACATTACACACTACAAGAAAGAAAGACGGACAAACACCATTTTGGGGGCAGCTGGGTTTACCTTCTCCGTTACGCTTCCTTGGATTTCCCCAGCTCTCTACTAAGGAATCTGTATTAATACCACAAAAAGAAAGAAGATACACATCCTCTTCCCCTCAAAAAGTACCCTTTTTCCGGGCCGACACCACACCCATGACAATCACCGGTTCGTCCCAAACCTTCCTCTCACTTTATGAAAGTGACGGCAATCTGAAGCGCAACTGTCCAAAGGCTGGCACTGCGGAGAACTGGTGGCAGAACCAGGAAGAATCATCCAAACCAAGTGCTCCATTTATAAAATGTTTAGTCCACACTGTCACCCGATGAGAGCACAATTCAGAATGAAGACGTTACTGCTAACGAAGGAGGCCGAATGGGATCTGCGTCACTCTTCCATAACTGTTTGAGTTCCTTTCAGCCGATAAAGTCTATCTTAGCAAAGTTTTTAGTTGACAGTGGAAGTACAGTAGTTCCCCTTTACCCACGGTTTTGCTTTGCAGTTTGAGTTACTCACCATCAGCCATGGTCCAAAAATGTTAAATGGAAAGTTCCAGCCCTGGCTGGTGTGGCTCAGTGGAATGAGCGCCAGCCTGCGAACCGAAAGGTTGATGGTTCGATTCCTAGTCAGGATACGTGCCTGGGTTGTGGTGCAGGTCCCTGGTTGGGAGCATGTGAGAGGCAACTGATCTCTCACAAAACAATGTTTCTCTCCCTCTCTGTCTCCCTCCCCTCCCATCCCTCTAAAAATAAATCAATAAAATCTTTAAAAAAAAAAGAAAAAGAAAACTCCAGAAACAAACAATTCATAAATTTTAAGCTGTGCACTGTTCCGGGTAGTGTGATGCAAATCTCTCACCATCCCACTCCATCCCACCTGGGCCGTGAATCGCTGCTTTGTCCAGTGTGCTCACACTGGACACGCAGCACAACAAGATATTTTGAGAGAGACCACATTCACATACTTCTTTTTACAGAATATTGTAATAACTGTTCTACTTTATTACTAGTTATTGTTGTTAGTCTCTTACTGTGCCTAATTCATAAATTAAAGTTTATCATAGGAAAAAACAGTATACATAGGGTCCAGTACTATCCATGGTTTCAGGTATCCACCGGAGGTTTTGTAATGTATCAGAGGGGATCAGAGGGGACTATTGTGCATGGGAATTATGATGTAATTCATTCCCACAAGTTTATCCAAGAAATAAAAATACAGAGATGAAATACTTAGTGGGTAATCCCAAAGTTTTTCAAACGGTTAATTTACATCGGTACTCCTGCAATCTAGAGACTCAAGGAGTCATCATTGATAAAAGAACTGAGTCAATGTACCACAAACACTGATACAAAAACGACAGACTGGTAGTGGACACTATGTGGCCCTATGATAAATCCTTGCCATTCCTAATCTCTTTGAATCCTCAACTATACTATGAAGTAGGAGTGAAACTGAGGCACGGCGCTTAAATAACGTGCCCACGATTCTGTAGCCAGTAAGTGCTGCAGCCAGAATAGGAATTCGAGCAGTCTCCATTCGAAAGCATAGGCCTTATACTCCCTTCCCTGGAAAGTATAAACCTTATACTACCCCTTCCCCAATCACCCCTAACTGTCACGCACTATCCTCTCCCCAACTTGGAATCAAACCAAATGTTTTCTAGTCTTCCTGTAATCGCAGGTGCCTTCACTGGCTTTTACAGATCAGAAGCCTATACATGAAAATAAGAAGAGCCCCTTTGAAAAGAGTACTATCCTTATCAAGTGCCACTTTTTAAAGACCTGCCTCTCACAACCAAGACAGGTTTGTAACTTACCGCCCAGCACTCCCATGGGACTCACTGTCAGTGTTTCTTTCCCTGCACACATACAATCCCTCATCATTCACATTTGTTCACAACTTGCCAAAGTGCTCTCATTCAGAAAACTGTTCTAAATCGGTTCTTTCTAATAATAACATCAGCTACCATACACTGAACTAAGGTTTGGAAAGGTAAAGAAATTCAGCCCAAGGTCACACTGCTGGTAACTGGTAAACCTGACTCCTTGCAATTTAAGCTTCCAGGGGTCTTGCTTTTTAATGATTAAAATGTGGGCTCCTCCTGGTCATTCCTTTTGAGAGCTACCTTCCAACAACAGCTCTGCCCCACAACCACATGACTCCCCAAGTGCTTACCTGAATTTCTTCATTTTCATCTACTAGAAGGAAACTCACAACCTTCTCAGTCATCTTCTTCCTCTTGGTCTCCTCATCCATCTCTTCTTCTTCCAGTAACTCTTGGACCTTAGTGACATTGTACACAGTAACGGGGTGTCTCCTTTTGTTGCCGCCAGAATGGGTCCTCTTCTGGCACTCCAGGCACAAGTTGATTTTACAGGTCTGGCACCTCACGGCTGCTCTCTGCCGAACACCTGGCGAATGCCCGTTGGGGCCCTTGCAGGGGTCACAGTAAGGGATGTGGCCAGGTTTGAGTCTTATCCGCTCATGGTTCCTCAGGCGCTCCTGCCGGTGGAGCTCCTCCTCGCAGCGGAGACACTGCAGACTGCAGCACTCGTCACACTCGAAGACAGCTTCGTCCGTCCCGCTACAGGCATAGCTTTCCTGGCACATGAGCCCTGGATTCAGGCCCTTCTGTGCTGGGGAAGTCTGAGCGCTCATACTCAGATTGGTAAGGAACTCACCCACCATAAAACAGTCACTGGGCTTTCCCCAGGGGTGAATACAAAGGCTTTGAGTCTGAAGACTGTGCAGAAAATACCACAGGGTTCTTTCTGAACACCTTAAACACACACACACAAACACACAACTTGGTGTCCCATTAGAATTCTTCACACAATCACAAATGTTTGAATTTTTTATTTTCTGTTTCCCAAACTCCTGTATCAGCAGCAATGTTGATTTGGTTTGATGGTTTCATCCTCCATAAAGTGCAGACAAATACGTGGTCGAAATTAACTTGGAAGGGTCTTTTATGGCTATCTGAGAGAGATCTGATGGGTTCACTGTGGTGGGCTCATGCGTTGGGCCTCAAGCACAAGGTTCTGGTAACGAAAGAGAGTGGTCAGGAACTTTTCAACATAACCTCCAACCTCAAGTCAGTATTTCAGGGGATACCTAGAATAGAGAAAGAAAAAAAATTTCACTCATCTAAAAACACTAGTGCACCTTGAAAAACAATATTGCCATTAAATACAACACCAAAGCTCCTGTAAGAAATCTCATTCTTGCCTGTAAGATTTACACTGGCTCATTCTGTTCCTAGCAATTTCTTCTCAAAATCAGGGTCAAGGGCCCTTTTGAAAACAACTACCTCCAGACCCAAGGCATATAAGACACTTTGCTGTTTTCCTTCCCAGACTGTAATTCTCTGTTCAGTTACGAAATTCAGAATAGAAGTCACTAAACAAAAAGTCCTTGGAGGTACAAACCTGCACCCCCATGTGCACTGTACAATTGGGAGAGGTGGAGAAAGAAGCCTGTAAAAAGCTTTGAAAAAATGAAAGTAACAACAAACTTTAGCTCCATCAAAGTTCTAGAGTTGTTTCAACTCCAGACAGATGCCTATTAATGACTCTAAACCTGGAAACAAGAGTCACCACTTCATTTTTGAAAACAATAAAAAACAATTACTGTACTTCCTTTGTCCCTTCTCTAACTGCAAAAAAGGGAGCAACAGGAGACAGAATTCCTCCACTAGGGCACACAGAAAAGCCAGACCTGCAGTGAGTTGAAACAATTTTTCTCTTTGTTACTCAGAAACTTAAAAATAACTTTAAAAAAAGAACTGGGCCAGGAAAGGGGCTTTAGTCACTTCTACAATTATACCCCTAACTCCCCTTAGCCTTGACACCTATTCTAATGCACCAACGAAACGCAAAGGCCTCCTTGCAGATGTTCCCTGCTCCTCCTGCACAGTAATCAATCTATCAATCTTATTTATAGATAAACAAGGAAGGGAGTGACTAGGAGACCTTATTTACACCCTAACCTCAGACGTGCCCAACCAGCTCCCACACGGAAACAAAAATCAAAACCTGTCATAACTGAGAAAAACATAAAATTAGCCTTCAAAAGAACACCTCACCGCCCGCCAGGCTTAGCAAACAATCTGCCCACTCTGCCCCCCACACCTCGACATCTCCCTCCAGCCGGGGATTCCTCACCCTTCCTTCCTCCCGGGCAACACCACCACAACCCGAGGGGTAGGAGCAGAGTCTAAGAACAAAGAAGGTCCCTCAAAATCCTCCACAAGCGCTGGCAGGGGCCAGAGCCAAATCCATTGTTTATGCCACCCCACCCCCACCACAGCCGCACCCGCCACCACCCCGCCCCCCCTCCCGGGGGCAGCCGGAGCTCCACGACTATCGCTCGCCCTGCATAGGGCCGTGCCCTTCCCTCCCCGCCCGCGGTGGCCCGGGGACCCCACCACGGAGCTGCTCGGCCGCGGCCAGGCGGTGTCTGGGAACCGCGGGGCGCCGGTGGGGGCGGGGGCTGTTCCTCAGGGCACCGGTGGATCCATCCTCATCTCCATCTCCGCCCCCCTCCTCCTTCGCTGCCTCCCGGGCTTCCTCCTCTCCTGTTGTCAGTTGGGATCAGCTGATCAGAGTGAACTTCACCCAGCTCAGACTAACAGGAAGGCATGAACGGTGCAGTCCAGGGTGGGAGGAGAGGGAGGGGGTGGAGCCCGACACTTGCGAAGGCGGAGAAAGGTGCGCACAGCTTCCTGGGAAAGGTAGTTCTCCTGAGGCGCATCCTGCCCCACACCCCGGAAGTGAAGGCCTTGAGGGACTACAACTCCCAGTACCGAAGAGACTGTTCTTGGGAGGAGGCGGTGCAGGCAAGCCATCAAGCGTTTCGGGAGTTGGAGTATTTGCGTTGACTGTGGTTTCTGCTGGTTTCAGAGTGTTGTTTCGGCAGTGGCCTAAAAGAAATGACGTTAAATTAGAGGACTGATGTAATGTATAGTGTAGGCGAGGTAGTTATATTTCAAGTAACCCCTATTGCCCACCATTCCTTCAGAAATGTGTAAAAACAGGCAGTCCTCACTTCCCCAATTTCACTTTGAACAAACTAGGAAAAAACCAGGAAGACTTGATAACAGAATATAAGTACTCTTGTGTGAGTTTTGTTTTCCTTTTACCTTTATTCGCCAAGCCAACCATTAATTTTTTCCTACCTTTTACTTTTCTGACTTTTACTTACATAGTTTCTGAATTTGAAATCATCTTTAAGTCAAACGGTGTGCGAGGTATTTTCAGGCAAGCTTTTAGGCTACAGTGCAGGCTAATGGTTAACAGTGTTATCTGGCTTTATGTAAAAGTCCATGTATTTGTTTAGTGTCTTCAGTTTGGGGGCTTTTTCGTCTGCTTGAGTCTTGAAACAACACTGAAAGAAAGTCTGATGTAATGAGAAGGGCGGTGATCTGAGATGCCAAAGACTGGAAGCTTGTTTCAGAAAGCTCAGTGTTGCCACTCAACTTTTCCATGAAATGAAGAAACTGTACTGTGTAAACTCTGAAGTCTGCCAATTCTCACTCTCTATGATTATATCTTGATCATTGTTAACCCAGGAGAGTATACTAAGGTAAGGTTGAGTGACTTGTCAAGGTCACCCAGCAAATTGTGGACAAAGCTGGGACAAGAACCCATCTCCTGATTTGGTCACACACTCTTTCACCCGATGTTTCAAAGTACATAATGAGACCAATGGTAAAAACTAAATTTACATAATAATGATTGAGCATGTATGAGGGTTACATTGCTGAAAATTATGTTTTCAAGACTGGGCAGATAGCCACTCACTGGACTAACTGCACAACATGACTGAGAAGTTTTGTCCCATGCCACATTACAGACTAGGGTATTAAGAGCGAAGCGATCAAAATTTTAAAGAGGAAAAAGGAGAAATTTTAGAAAGAAAGTTAAGATAAGAGGTCTTCAGTTAAACTCCTGAGACTGGCTAGTCTGCTGTAAAATTTCCCTACAGGGTTCTATTCCTAGACCACTACTATAACTTTCTGTAGCCCTAATAATGTGCTTAGTGATTATAAAATGAGAACATTCACATATCCTGGAAATAAAATGGTATTTAATCCTTTTCAAAGCCAAAATGACCTGTTTAAAAGTATATTTTTTGAAGTTATAGTAAGAACCCCATAAACTGTGGAAAATGGTTGCCTCCAAGGAGTGTATACTAAGGTGAGTGAGAAGACTTCCTTTAAATATATGTATACTCTTGAGATTTTTTATTGTGTAAGTGCAATATGTCAATAATTTTCTTAAACTAGATTTTTAAAAATTTATTGATTTTAGAGAGAGAGAGGGAGGAAGAAAAAGAAGGAAAAAGAGAGAAAGAGAAACATGCATTTGTTAATTTGTTGTTCCACTTATTTATGTATTCATCTCTTGATTCTTGCATGTGCCCTGACCAGGGATCAAACTCCCAACCTTGATGTGTTGGGACAATGCTCTAACCAACTGAGCTACCCAGCCAGGGCTAAAACTAGTTTATTTTTATTTTTTTACAGATAATTAGAATTATCAGATCTGTTTATGTTGATCGTTTTTACTCATTCTCATTTTTGGTGTGTATGTGCTTATTGTTTTACTATGAGCTGGGTTTTCCTTGGAAAATTATGTCTAGAAATTTTTTGAGGCCTAGGATGTAAGTTAGTTCCTTCAGAGAGGATTTGCTTTCAATTCTGCCAGGAGGGACCATTTTAAACTATATTCATTGTTTGGGATTTTTTTTTTAACCATTAAGAGATGTATATTTGGGTTGTATATCCCAGAGAGGACTGTTTTATGAGTCCAGTGCCCCCTCCACAGCTTCCAGAAATCTCTCTCTTCCAAGACAACTTTCTTTCCAGTCTGTTGGGTGGGGGGGGGTGTTTACTTGCAATTCACCTTTACATTGAATTTGTAGCACTTTGAGGTTCCAGTCTGTCCCACTTGCCCCATGAGACCTAGAAGAACCAAGCTTAAGTTGATAAGTAAGGTAAATGCCCTAGGGTAAAAGTGACATCACTGCACTACTTACTCTTTGGATCCTGCTTTCACCTAGATTTTGGTCTGATACTTCTTTTTCTTCTTGTTGACTCTTCAATACTTTACAAACATGTGCCCTGGCTGGTGTGGCTCAGTGGATTGAGTGCCAACCTGCAAACCAAAGGGTCGCTGGTTTGATTTCCAGGCAGGACAGATGCCTGGGTTGCAGGCCAGATCCCCCAGTGGGGGGCATGCAAGAGGCAACCACACATTGATGTTTCTCTCCCTCTATTTCTCCTCCTTCCTTTCCTCTCTTTCTCTAAAATAAATAAATAAAATCTTTTTAAAAACATTTAAAGAATTTACCAACATGTTTTGTTGTTTTCAGTAGAATGACCTGTTTGCCATATTATAAGCCACATTACAAAAAAAAAAAAAAAAGGAACAGTCAATAATATTGTAAAAACTTTGTATGGTGACTTATGGTTCCTTGGCTTATCATGGTGATCACATCATAAAATATGACAGTGTAGAATCACTATGTTGTGTACCTGAAACTAACATCATGTTGTATGTCAGCTACTCTTTAATAAAAATTTTTTTAGCCCTGGCTGGTGTGGCTCAGTGGATTGAGCGCCAGCCTGTGAACCAAAGGGTCGTTGATTTGATTCCCAGTCAGGGCACATGCCTGGGTTGTGGGCCAGGTCCCCAGTAAGGGGCGTGTGAGAGGTAACCACACATTGATGTTTCTCTCCCTCTCTTTCTCCCTCCCTTCCCCTCTGTCTAAAAATAAACAAATAAAATCTTTAAAAAAAAGATCTATGTATCCATATGCCTTTGCAGCATTACTTACAATACTAACATAAGGAAGCAACCTAAGTGCCCATCCACAGATGAATGGATAAAGATGTGGGTTCTGGCCCAGCAGCTCAGTTGGCTAGAGCATCATCCTGATACACCAAGATTGCAGGTTCAATCCCCAATCAGGGCACGTATAAGAATCAACATCTCCAGTCAGAGCACATACAAGATTTAACCAATAAATGCACAAATAAGTGGAACAACAAATTGATGCTTCTCTCTCTCTCTCTCTCCCCCCCTTTCTAAAATCAATAAATACATTTTTAAAAATAAAATATAAAAAAGATGTGGTATACATACAAAATGGAATATTTTTCAGCCACAAAAAGAATGAAATCTCGCCATTTGTGACAACATGGATGCACCTAGAGGATATTGTACTGAGTGAAATAAGTCAAACAGAGAAAGACAAATGCCATATGATCTCACTTTTATATGGAATCTAAAGAAAAAAAATAAATGAACAGAAACAAACTCAGATACAGAGAACATTTTGACAGTTGCCGGGGGTGGGGGTGGGGGCTGCAGTGGGGGGGACTGGATGAAAAAGGTGAAGGGATTAAGAAGCACAAATTGGTAGTTACAAAATATCCAAAGGGATGTAAAGTACAGCATAAGCATATAGTCAATAATATGGTGATAACAATGGATGATGACATGGGTTCAAGACTTATCAGGGTGGTAACTTCATAAGTTAAATAAACGTCTAATCACTGAGTTGTACACCTGAAACTAATATAATCTTGTATGTTAACTGTAATTGAAAAACAAATAAATTACTAAAATAAATAAAAAGAAATTGAAAAGACAACCCCCAGAATGGAAAATATTTGTAAATCATATATCTGATAAGGGTCTATTATTCAGAATATATTTAAAAAACTCTTAAAACTTAAAAAGTCAAATAACCCAATTAAAAATGGTCAAAGGATTTAAATATTCTCCAAAGAAGATACACAAGTGGCTAGCAAGCACATCAAAAGATGTTCAACATCATTAGTCATTAAAGAAATGCAAATTAAAACCCCAAAGAATTGTCACTTCACACCCAATAGGGCAGGTATAATTAGAAAGAAAAAACAGAATAACAAGTACTGGCAGGGATGAGGACAAATTGGAATACTCAGGCTTTGCTGGTGGGAATGTGAAAAGGTGCAGCTACTATAGAAAATAGTTTGCTTCTATAGAAAATCACCCTGACCAGTGTGGCTCATTTGATAAGGGGTCATCCCGTAAAGCAAAAGGTCGCCAATTCAACTCCCAGTCAGGACACATGCCTATGTTGCAGGTTCTGTCCCTGGTTGAGGCACACAGGTCAAGGCGCATATAAGAGGCAACTGGTCAGTGTTTCTCTTTCACATCAATGTTTCTTTCCCTCTCTTTCTCCCCCCTTCCTCTCTCTCTAAAAATAAATAAAACCTTTAAGAAATTAGAAAACATTATGGCATTTCCTTAAAAAGTTAAACATAGAACTACCATGCGATCCCACAATTCCACTCCTAGCACTATATCCAAAAGAACTGAAACATGTTACCGAACAAAAACTTGTACTCAAATGTCCACAGTGACATTATTCATGGTGGAAGCAATTCCAACATCCATTAGTTGATGAATGGATAAAACATAATTGATGAATGAATACATAAAATTCTCTGTTGTATCCATACAACAGCATGATCATTCAGCTGTGAAGAGCAGTGAAGTACTGTCACGTGGTACACAATGAATGAACCTTAAAAACACGCTAAGTGAAAGACGCTAGACACAGAAGTTCACATATTCTATGCTTTTATTTATAAGAAGTTCTCAGAATAGGCAAATCCGTAGAGACAGAAAATAATCAGTGGTTGTCAGGGGCTGTGGGGAGTGGGGAGTAAGGAGTGACCAAATGTGTGCAGAGTTTCTATTAAGGGAGATGAGGATGTTCTGGAATTAATAGTGATTGTTGAACAATATTGTGAAGATAATATACTAAAAACTACTGAATCTTTTAAAAAACAAAAAATATATGTATACTATTTGCTACATTGAAAATATATGTCATGTGTATGTAAATTATGAAGCATAATAATAAAATGAAAACCAGTAAACTTACCACTGAATTTATGAACTAGAACATTACCAAAACCACCAAAGCTAACCTGTATGTTCTTTTCCAGTCTCATCACTGTTTCGTTTTCCAAAAGGGAAATAGTAACTCCAAGAGGTAATGACTACCCTGAATTTTCAATTAATTATTCTTTTGGTTTAAAAAAAAAATAGTTTTACCACATAGGTATGTTACTTTAAACAACAGATTACTACTTGTGCCTGTTTTCTTATCTTTATAATAATGATATCATACAATATATAGACTTTTGACTTTCTTTTTTCACTCAGCATCTTGTATCTGTAGTTTGTTCATTCCCTTTTTATATAATGCTCATTATGTGACTATTTAAAAATGTGTTTATTCACTTGTCAGATATTTCAGTAGTATTTTTTTTCCTTTATGTACAATAGTGCCATGAACTTTTTTTTCAAGATTCTTGAATGTGTGTCCTGGTGCATATATGCAAAAATGTCTATGAAATTAGGAGTGAAACTGCTTGATCATAGGGAAAGCACATGCTTTATTTTTCTAGGTTATGCCAAAGTAGTTGTATTTCCACCAGCAATGCCTAAGTGTTCCTATTCTATATCCTTGTGTTAACAGACTTAATTTTTACTATGAAGTGGCTTTAATGTGCATCTCACTATGTATAGCCTTTCTGTGATTACTAATGGAGGGAGCATTTTTCATATTGATTCATCATTTCTCCTGGTTAAAATACAGCTCAGAACAATACTTCCTCCCAGAAGCCTTCCCTGACTTCCCTAGATCCACAGGCCAGACTAGGTGCTACTACCAGTACTGTGTATATTTCTGTCATTATATTTTGACAAACTCTCCATTTTTAAAGCTACTTGAGTATCTTTTCTTTAGAGTCTGAAGCATAGTGTAACTCATCAGTTTATAAGGAAAAGTGCCCATTTAAAAAATTTTATTTTATTTATTTATTTTTTAAATATTTAATCTTTATTTATTTAGAGGGGAAGGGAGGGAGAAAGAGAGGGAAAGAAACATCAATATGTGGTTGCCTCTCACATGGACCCCACTGGGGATCTGGCCTGCAACCCAGGCATGTGTCCTGACGGGGAATCGAATTGGTGACCCTTTGGTTCACAGTTCGCGTTCAATCCTCTGAGCTACACCAGCCAGGGTGAATCTTTTATTTTTTTTAATATATAATCTTTATTGTATTTTTTCCCATTACCATTTAGTCCCCATATACCCCCTGCCCCTAGTAATTACCACCCTGCTGTCCATGTCCATGAGAAAATTGCCCATTTTTTACACTCAATTCAAACTTATTTAGAAAAAGGAATTTATTGGGTGATATACCGAGAAGCCTAGAAGCATATCTGACTAGTAATGGCTGAATCTTTGGTAGGCAGTTAGACATCAGCAGAGGAGGGACAATGGGCCAGGTACAGAAGGTCACTAGGGAGGAAAGCCCCAGGTGCCTAGCAGTGGACAAAACTGGGGAAACCAGGAATCTAGCTCTCAGGTTTATCTTTCCTCCCCTAGTATAGTGCTGGTCATGCAATTTAGATCCCCTGACCTTTCATATTGGTGGTCATGTGGCTGGGACCTTCCCCTGATCTTTTCTGCCCAGGCATGTTGCTAGTTATGCAGGTTGAACCCCCTTAGAGCTGGAATAAACAAGGGAGCCAGAGAATAGCCCTTAATCATTAAGCCCCCAGGGCAATGAGGTTCTGAATCCTATCAAACACATCTGGGCCTCCGTTGTGTTTCAGCTCCAGGCCCAGAAAAGCAGCAACACCAGACGAAGGAAGCCATGGCTGACATCAGGATCAGCTGCATTGACTAATGACCCTCTGTGCTGGCACAAACCAATCAGTAGAGAATCAGTAGAGACCACGATCCTGAAAGGACACACTTGGAAAGCTGATAAATATTCTATTGGGATCCTCCCCTGAGACCTCCAGATAATCACCCTTAAGATGGAGGATCCAGTGGGGCTCTCTCTCTGGAGCATGCCCCTGCTTTTCTCTACCTGCTCTTCCCCAGGCATGTTTTCCTCGCCTCTCTTGTTCTCCTAAGCTCCAAGGGCCCTTCGTTTGCCCTCTGTAACTTGTTTCCTGAGCCCTTTTTTTTAAAAAGATTTTATTTATTTTCAGAGAGAGGAGAAGAGAGGGAGAAAGAGAGGGAGAAAAACATTGATGTATGAGAGAAACATCAATTGGTTGCCTCTTGTTTGCCCCCAACTGAGGACGTGGCCCACAACCCAGGCATGAGTCTTGAGAGGGAATTGAACCCGTGGCCTTTCAGTTCAAAGGCCAGCGCTCAATCCATTCAGCCACACCGGCCAGGGCCTGACCCCATTTCTTGTACAGCTCACTTCTTCCACCTATGACTTAAAATTTTAATTTATTTATTTATGTATTTTTAGAGAGAGGGGAAAGAGGGGAGAAAGGGAGGGAAACATCATTGATTGGCTGCCTCTCGCAGGTTCCCAACAGAGGACCTGACATATGCCCCTGCAATTGAACTGGCAACCTTTCGGTTCGCAGGCCAGTGTTCAGTCCACTGAGCCACACCAACCAACGCCCACCTCTGTGACTTTCTAAATAAATTTTCTTTTATAGTTTGAGTCTTGACTCTGAATTCTTTTTCAGCCAGTACTTAAGTACCGAGGTTGCTGAGCCCAGGTCCAGTCTGACTCCGCCAGTCTAACGCCTGGTGTGGTTTTCACAGTTGCCAACAAATCCATGTTCTCGAATTACATTGTCAAAAATCTCCCACCATCTCCTAACTGTGCTTTCTTCTGTGATGGCTTTATTCTTATCCCCACTGCTTCCCAGCTTAACTCCTCCCATTTTTACGTGAAAAAGATAGCCTCCTCCACTCCTGCACTTTTCCCCCTTTTTTCTTAGACATTATTCCTGATAAAATGAAGCAGCATAGTGTAATGGTTGAGAACATGGACTCAGGAACCAGGCTGGCTCCATCACTTACTATTTGTATAACCTTGGACCAAGTTATATAACGTCTCCAAGCCTTAGATTACTACTTCGGTGGGTTACTGTGAGGATTAAAGTTGCTGATATTTGCCAGATGCTTAAAATAGTGTCTGGTACAATGTAAGGGCTAAATCACCAGGCTTTGATTGGTTATAAAGTCTATCCCTGTGTCCTAAGGGACCTGGCTATGGTTGGGACTTTCTATTCAAACTACAAATACCTGAAGTAGTGGAAGGATGATTTCTTTTAAGAAATCTAGAGTGCCATTCCCAAAGATGGGAATAAACGTTAGGCCAACGTGAACAACAAATGTATACTGCAGGAAAGTTGGCAAACTGTTGCTTGAGATAACTTCTTTCTCTCATTAATGTTTTATTTACTTTATTATTGTTTTTCTTTTATTGATTCTAGAGGGAGGGGGGAGGAGGGAGAAAGATATGTGAGGGCAGCATCAATCTGCAATCTCCTGCACAAGCCTGGACTAGGGACTGAACCCACAGGCAGGCATGTGCCCTGCCCAGAAATGGAACCAGCAAACTTTCAGTTTGCAGAGTGACACCTAACCAACTGAGCCACACTAGCCAGGGATAGGTTTTATTTTATTTTACAAGCAATATGTGGATTTGTGTACAGTGTCTCTAACTATGCAAAGGGATACAGACTAACTTGAGAGAATTTTGTGTTTTATGCCTTTGGTGGCGAAAAAAAAGGCACAAATTGCTCTTTTCCTTTGCAAAAATAATTAGCATTTGACTAGCACTTTATTGAACAAAGTATTTTCACATACATTAGTTAATTTAGTTCTTGCAGTAGTTCTGGGAAGTATTTTGCCATATATAATACTTTTGCTATATATAATGCACACTTTTTTGCCCAAATTTTTGAGGGAGAAATAAGGATGTGCATTATATGTGGGTAGTACTAATTCTGTATCTAGATAAATGTTTTTAACTCTTTATTTATGCTTATGCTTTAAAAGTGTAACTCTAGAAAGCAATAACAATATCCGTATGCAAAATAATACCCTGGAATATGATCATCTGTTTTGTTTCTAAATATAAATTGAATTAAAAAATTAAAAATGAAAGATATTTTTTCCTGAAAGTCTGGGCCCAAAACGTGGGTGCACATTACACACAGCAAAATACGGCAGGTGTTATTAGCGCTCCTCAATGGTAAGGAAACCTAGCAAGGAGAAATACAGATAGATGTACATTTTACAGATGGTAGTAAAGATGTAGCCTTTCCCATTAGTTTCCCACTGCATTTTATTTTCTATTGGTACTCATCACGTGTATTAATTTTTTATTCAACAAATATTTACTGAGCACCTGTTCTACGCACTGAGGATACAACAATGAAGAAAACAATTTTTGCATCCCTTAAGTTTACATTCTAGTGGGGTAGAGGCAGACAGACCATAAAATAAGAACAAATACATAGTACAGTAGATGGTGATTCGTGCTATAGAGTAAAATTAAGTAGGAAACGCAGATAGGAACTGTTCAGGTATGTTTCAATTTTATATCGTGATCTCCAGATAGTAATAAAATCTCACTCCCATTTACCACACTCGTAGTACTTAGCCCAGCACCAGTCCCTTATGGAGACAATAACTTCATACTGAATAAATTATAAGCCTTCTGAAAGGCAAGAAGTTGGGGAAAAAAGGTCTGTAAAAAGACATTGACCATGAAGTACATATATTGAATAATCTAATCATCCGCAATTAGCTTCTATTAACCTAATTAGCAACGCTCTTTTTAGCATGTTTACATTACAGAATGAAAACTGTGTTAAGTGTTTTCAACAGGTCGATTTAGGTATTTCAAACATTTAGCTGTCTCTTTGGCCCTACTAGTGAGCATAAGCTTTTGTGTGTGCTCTTAAAACACAAAAACCCACACGGCCAGTTCTCCTGGTATCAAGAATAGTTTCCTAGGGAAAGACCGCCCTTCGGGGCTTATACTGAGGTGATCGGTGGGGGCGCAGCTAACAGTCCATCGAACCTGAAAGACTGAACTAATCCCCGATATAAACTACAAAAACTAAGACATGCTCTAACCCCCGCGTAGTGCCCAGCCAAAACCTTGACCTCAAGATGGCGTCGCGTAGTCACAAGATTCAATCAGCTCCAATCAAAAATGGCAGGGTGGGTCGTAATTTACAGCTCGAGCCTTTCTAGTCCCCACTAGGCGCTCCTTCTCTATGGTTATTCGCTGGGGCGTGGTGATTGAGAGCCAACCGTGAAGGCTCTCTATATGCATTCTTCTCTATGGTGCTCCTCTCCACTCCCCCGGCCGCAGTGCACGCCGGGCAAGAGGAAGACCTCCAGGAGCTCCCCGCGCAGCGCGGCTGTGTTTGCGTTGCGGCCTGTGCGAGTAGTTGCTTTGGAACCAGGTTCCCGGCGAGCGGCGCGCCCAAACCTCGAACCAGTGGATTCGTGTCGTAACCTGGAGCTCAGAAGGCCTCGAAGAAAGTACCGTTTCCTCGGCGGCGGGTGAGTTCACGCCTCTGAACGCTTATGGAAACTGGGTACCTCGGCTGGGGGAGGAAGGAAAAGCCGGGGAGGCTCCGAAAGGGCCCGGGTGGGACTGGGGTGAAGAGGGGGGCTGGGTGGGGGAGGGGAGGGGACGGGCACGAGGCTTGGGTTTCTTCATTTTTCTAAGGTCTCGGAAAACCAGTGGGCCCAGCAGGAGCCCGTGGAGGCCGGACCTACTTACTGCCAGTGCTTTTCTTCTTGCATTGTCGCCCACTTTCCCTTTTCATTTCACGGTCGGTCGCAGTGAATCCGGTAGGCTCCTTCTGGGGGATCCACGTTTGCCACAAAACGATCGGTCTGCCTTGGGGGAGCCATTCTCGGAGGCCCCTCTCTAACCCGAGCCTGCGGAGCCCTGAGGTAGACTTTCCGGGCCTAGGTCTCACTCGGCCTAGGCTCTGCCTAGAAGACAGCCAGCATTCACCCTCTTTAGAGAGGCGCTGGCCACCAACGGATTTCTGTCCCTTCCTCTTCGGTCATTGAGAGCCCGCCCCCGAGTGAAGTGCCGCCCCCCTCCGCCCCCCGCATTTAGCCCATGCCCACCTCGTTTAGCACCCTCCTCGTTTGCTAGTCTTAAGGTTGCGGATGCGTATTGTGAGCCTGCCGCTTCCTCCGTTGGAGGTTGCAGTAAACTGTATCTCCATTCATTCCAGGCGATGACCCAGCTCCACATAAAATGCGTTACTTCTTTCTCATCCTTCTTTGGTCTTCAATACTACTTTTTAAACACGTTTTTCGAAATAGATCTAGGAGTATGAAGATTATTTTGAAGTTATGTAATGTGGATTTATATTGCCATGGAAAAGCCAATTTGATAACTGGGCAAAATGGAGCGGACCAAAAGGAGGGAAGAGATTGGACTGTTGCACCGGACCACTCTAGTGTGAAGTACTGTGAAATACGTAGTTAGCAATAGTATATGAACAGCTTTCATATTGTCGTGGGACATTTAATTTTTAAAAGATTGTTTCCAGAAATGTTCAGAAGCCTGGAGAGGCATTTGGTTGGTCATCAGTTACACATGATTCAAGTAGATACTGTACTATTCTCATTTGAACTTTTCTTAAATCCTTCGATGTCTAAATCTGTAAAGTAAGGATTGTAATAGTAGTCATCTCTTAGGTCATTGGGATTGGAATTAAGTGAGAAAAATACGTGTAAAATCCTTAGTGTATTACCCAAATAGCATAGTGTTTAGTCCGTATTAACTGGTGGCATTATTTAACAATTTTCAGTGGTGTACAAGAGCCTAACCCTGATTCTAACATGTGAATAGACAGTGAATAGACTAAACTTTAACTTTTAAAGTCAAAGTTAATCCTTAACTTGAAATTTCTCATTGGTATGTTATTACTAGAAAGAGGCACTGTGACACAGTGAAAACAGCCCTTGGACTGGTAATTTGAGGATTGTGGGGACCTGGGGGTCCCCAGCCACTCATTGTGTTCCCTTGGACAAGTTAGCTTTTTCATCCGTAAAAGGAGCATAAGTATATCTGCACAAGGTAATTTGGGAGATTACAAATAATATATATTGAAGGCTTTTGTAAATGAAAGTAAATAAAAATGTTAGTTGCTATTTTTATTAAATAATTTATCTTCTTGGGGTCACAAATTTCCTTTTTCGGTCACCAGAGTGGATTTCTTTCTTTTCTTTTCTTTTCCGGTAGAGAATCAAAACGCTCTTAGGGAGAAAATTATTGTCCCGCTGTTGCCTATAGGCACTATGTATTAGTGGTAGTTTGACTAAGTTTATTTTGTGGTGTGCTATCTTTTTATTTCTCTGTGTTAAGGCTTTTAATATATTTAAAAAATTAGTTCGTTTTAACTTTGGGTAACTGCTTCAGACCTAATATAAGTTTGGGATTTTCAAATACTTTCTTGTCCATAGACAGACTAGCTATATATTTTTCTTGATTATACATGATTTAGGGGAAAATTTTATTAACTATATTGAAACTTTGGAAGCAGAATCATTGAATCTTTTAAGGTCTTACAAAAACATTCTGTGTACTTTTTAAATCTCTCGATAGTCTTTGACACTACCACTGTCAGTCACAATAATTTTGATTGTTCAAAGACTTTGAATAGCTTTTTTCCTACTTTTTAATTTTGAAAATAAAAACCATTTCCACTAATCAGAATTAATGATACTGCTTTCTAAACTTTATTTTGACATAATTTCAAACTTCAAAAAAAATTACAAGAGTTGTACAAAGAATTCTCAAATATCTTTCACCCAAATTACACAAGTGTTAACATTTCAGCAATTTGCTTTATCCTCTCCCCTTTTTCTCTATATTTTTCTTCTCAAATGTTTTGCTAGTAAGTTGCATATGTGGTGTTCCCTAACCCCTAAACATGTATTTCCTAAAAACAAGGACATTGTTTTATTTAACAACAGTACAATGGTCAAAGTCAGGAAATTAATATTGGTCCAGTATTATCTAATCTGCAGATCCCATTTTGCCTGAAATATCCTGAATTGGTATTGCTTTTTTTATAGCAGCTTTATTAAAGTGTAACCAAACATAAAATTCAGTCATTGTAAACTTACAATTCAATGATTTTTAGTAAATACGCAGAGTTGTGCAACCATCGCTCCAAAAGATCCCTCTTTCCTGTTTACAAACAGCAGAGTGGACATCTGAGAAAATGATCAGCTCCCTTTTGGGAGACTCAAAACACTTTCATACATGAAAAGCTCTCCTACGGAAGAAAATGTTGGTTAAGTATTTCCCATTCTTCTTCGGACATAGTACACTTTCTCCTAGGAATAGTTTCTGAAGACTCCAGGTCTGGGGACGTTCAGTTTGAGAAATGACGTTGGGAGGGGCTTGCTTTGCCTAGGCCCGGCAGTTCTGGCAGTCCACTGTGTCTCACCCGGTCTGAGCAGAGCAGGAGACGGTGCATGCTACACGAATTCTCTGTGTGCACTGTGGAACCATCGGACTGGCTAAAGAAGTACATAACTTAAAATTTGCTCGTTCAGAACTAGTAAAAGTAATACTTAGAGAAGAACCTGCCACGTAATTAGAGCTATATATTTATTGAGTGAGTGAAAAAGTTGTATAGGAGTATTTGCTGAGGAGAGTCTATTGGTTCATTTGCTTTTTACCGTGTCAGAAATTTGGCACAGAGTGTCCTGATGGGGTTAGACTGTAAATCTATCCCTGGTAAAAATATTTTGTTTCTGTCAGGATAAATCTGCAGGGAGAGAGGAGTGTATATAAGCAGTAATGGTATTCTCAGGAGTGCAGGAAAAAAAAGTTCAGAAGAGTCTAATGAGAAAGAAGCAGAATACATGCATATGTTGAGTGGTAGAGATAAATCTTACTTAGAAGTTTGGTTTTTTTGCAGGGGGGAGACCAAATTTGTTGAGATAAAATTTACATACAGTAAAATGCACCCATTTTAATTTCAGTGAATTTTGATAAATGCACAAACCT